>JAGFNQ010005434.1:0-28329 GCA_024364735.1 Boesenbergia rotunda | reverse complement strand
TTGGCTGACAGCCTCCCATGCCACCGTTGATTGCCATTCGAGGGTGGTCACTTTTTGACCTCCGGGCCAACCCTCGTGGGATTTCTTTGGCATCAGGGATGAGGATATATCGGTCATCACCACACTTCATGCGCGGAGGCTTCTATCACAGGGATGTCGGGGATTTTTGATTTCATTGATCAGTACGGATGCCAGTAGCAGTCCTCAGATCTCAGATGTTCTTGTGGTCTGAGAGTTCCCTGACGTCTTCCCAGAGGAGTTACCGGGGTTGCCTCTTTGGAGGCAAGTGGTGTTTTCTATTGAGCTGATTCCAGGGACAGCGCCAGCATCAAAGACTCCGTATCGAATGGCACCGAAGGAGCTGGATGAGCTGAAGGTCTAGCTCCAGGAGTTATTGGATAGGGGTTTCATCCGACCTAGTGTTTCTCCATAGGGTTCTCTGGTATTATTTGTGAAGAAGAAAGATGGCTCCATGAGACTTTGTATTGATTATCGACAGTTGAATGCAGTCACAATTAAGAATAAGTATCCCTTGCCACGGATTGAGGATCTGTTTGATCAGCTGAGGGATACATCAATGTATTCGAAGATAGATCTACGATCAGGTTATCATCAGCTAAGGGTCAGAGATTCAGATATTCAAAAGATAGCTTTTCGTACTCGATACGGGCATTATGAGTTTTTGTGATGCCATTTGGGCTCACCAATGCGCCTGCAGTGTTCATGGATCTCATGAATCGGGTATTCCTAGAGTACATGGATCGGTTCGTCATTGTATTCATCAACGACATCCTGATCTATTCTCGTTCATCAGAGGAGCACACTCATCACCTTCGCATCGTTTTAGAGACACTCCGGCAGGAGCAATTATATGCGAAGTACAGTAAGTGTGCTTTCTGGTTATCTTCTGTGGGTTTTCTCAACCATGTTGTTTCCAGCAGAGGCATTTCTGTCGACCCCCAGAAGATTGAGGTTGTCACCGGATGGGAGTAGCCCAAGTCAGTTCACGAGGTGCGTAGTTTTCTAGGCTTGGTTGGCTATTACTGACGCTTCGTCGAGGGTTTTTCTAGTATTGTTGCACCATTGACACACTTGACTAGAAAGGGCGTGAAGTTTGTTTGGACTGAGGCCTGCGAGACCAACTTTCAGGAGTTGAAGCAGCGGCTGGTATCTGCACCAGTTCTAGTACTACCTTTGGGAGAGGACGACTTCGTTCTTTATACCGATGCGTCCTACCAGGGTTTGGGCACAGTACTCATGTAGCACGGGCGGGTGGTTGCTTATGCTTCTCGGCAGCTGAAGGAGCATGAGAAGAACTACCCTGTACATGACCTGGAACTAGCCGTTATCATCTTCGCATTGAAGATCTGGAGGCATCACTTGTATGGTATCACCTTCGAGATTTTCACGGACCATAAGAGCCTCAGGTATCTGTTCACTCAGAAGGAGCTGAATCTCCGATAGAGGAGACGGATGGAGTTTCCGAAGGATTACGACTGCACCATTAGCTATCATCCGGGGAAAACTAATGTGGTCACCGACGCACTGAGCAGGAAGTCCAAAGGGGTTCTTACCTGTCAACGAGTGATGGTCACAGGGCTGATCCAGGGCTTCTCAAAGCTGGGGTTAGAGGAGCGGGCTCAGACGGAGAGGGGTTTACTTGTGGCCATGGTTGCACAGTCAGCTATTAGATTGAGGATCCGAGAGGCGCAAGTCAGTGACCAGCATCTGCAGTTTCTGGGCAGTCGTATC
Source organism: Boesenbergia rotunda (assembly GCA_024364735.1). Lineage (NCBI taxonomy): Eukaryota > Viridiplantae > Streptophyta > Magnoliopsida > Zingiberales > Zingiberaceae > Boesenbergia > Boesenbergia rotunda. The sequence continues at coordinate 26,577 of JAGFNQ010005434.1, read as the reverse complement.
AACATCGGGCAGCCGTCGGAGTTCACCAGAGACGATGAGGGTATCCTGTTTTTTCGAGGGAGACTGTGTGTGTTGGAGTCACACCCCATCATGGAGGAGCTGCTACAGGAGGCTCATCGCTCGCGGTTTGCCATTCATCCCCGCGGGACCCGGATGTACCGAGACTTGAGACGTTCCTATTGGTGGAACAGTATGAAGAAGGACATCGCGGATTTCGTAGCTAGATGCCTTGTATTCCAGCAGGTGAAAGCTGAGCACCAGAGACCAGCTAGGTTACTATAGAGGATTTCCATTCCAGAGTGGAAGTGGGAACACATCACTATGGACTTTGTGGTAGGGTTGCCCAGGACCAGGAGAGGTCATGATGCGATTTGGGTGAGCGTTGATCGATTAACCAAATCGGCATATTTCTTAGCTATTCGGAGGACAGATTCTTTGGACAGATTAGTTGAGTTGTATTGTCGGGAGATTGTCAGACTGCACGGAGTTCCCTTGAGTATCATATCAGACAGAGATCCCCGTTCACATCTCGTTTGTGGCAGAGCCTGCAAAGGGCCATGGGTACATATCTTCGTTTCAATACAGTTTTCCATCCGCAGACAAACGGGTAGTCAGAGTGTACGATACAGACACTGGAGGATTTGCTGAGATCTTGTGTTATGGATTTCGGAGGCAGCTGGGAGGACCATTTGCATCTTATTGAGTTTACCTACAACAACGGCTATTATTCGGCGATTCAGATGGCGTCGTATGAGGCGTTGTATGGTAGGGCATGTCGGACACCCACCCTCTGGGAAGAGGTTGGCGAGGCCCAACTGCTAGGACCCGAGAGAGCTCAGCAGGAGGCAGAGCTAGTACACACCATCAGATGGAGGATGTCAGAGGTCCATGACTGCTAGAAGAGTTATGCAGATCAGAGACGGAGACTTTTGAAGTTCTCGGCAGGCGACCATGTTTTTCTTCGAGTTTCACCCATGAAAGGGGTGAAGAGATTTGGACTCAGAGGTAAGCTAGCTCCGCAGTACATTGGACCCTTCCAGATTCTGGAACGGATCGGAGCCGTAGCTTACCGTCTGGCACTTCCTCCTTCCTTGGCTAGTGTGCATGATGTATTCTGCGTCTCTATGCTGAGAAGATACGTGGCCGACCCAGCACATATTCTATCAGAGGTACCGGGTTCACTGCAGTTAGATGCTACCTACGAGGAGGTTCCGGTGCGGATCTTGGAGCACAGGGAGTGTCAGTTGCGGAACAAGGTAATCCGACTAGTTAAAGTCAGATGGCAGCACCATTCGGATGCTGAGGCGACCTGGGAGCTCGAGGATTCCATCCGAACTCGCTACCCCCACTTGTTTGCTTGAGGTACGTGTGAGTTTTTCATTCAGTACATATATACTGTATATCTCCTGTTCAGTTTGTTTGTTCTGTATGATCGTACCTGGCATATGTAGATAACAAATTTGGGAATCAAATTTTTTGCTAGTGGGGGAGGATTTTAAAATACAGATATTAAGAGGGCTAAAGGTAAAATTTCCTAACTTGGGGGCTCCTTGGAGAATAGTTAAAATAGGAGGGGGTTTTTGTAAAAGACCAATCTTTTATAAAGACCTTTCTTTTCTCCACTCGGCAGATCACGCAATTCTTTTCCGTTGCTTCCTCTGCTCTTCTCCTTCTCCTTCGATCGAGGGTTCCGCTCCTTCAGCCGGTGCCGGTGACTCCGTGGATCGTTTCCCCAGGGGGTTTTGCTCTGCCTTGCGAACTAGACGATCTGAGCAGTAGCTCTGTGTGGGGGTCGCATGCCAACGCCGGTGATCGCGTTTTCTTCTCCGCCAGAGATCCATTAAGGATTCATGGGTAGGTTTCTTTTACCTCCTCTTTTCTGTCTTGATCAAGTAGATCTTGGGGGGGGGGGGGGGGGGGGTTGGGTTTGTCCTTTGATCACGATTTCCGTTTGGTTTGAGAAACCCTAATCGTTGATCTACAGGGCAATTTGTTGATCTTTGTGGCTGAGCATTTCTATTGATCTTTGGTGGATTTGAGCCTAAATTGTGTTGGGAGGTTGCTAGAAGATTTGCGTTCTCGCGGTTTCTTCTTCCATTGAATTATCTTCGCCAATCCGGAGCGGAGAGTTAAGCACGCGCGTGATCTCAAGAAAGGCTCTCTATGTGTAGATCTGGTTGAATCTAGGTTTTTGCTTGGATTGTAGTTGTGATTATGCTATTATTGATCTGTTTGGGGGTTAGATTAGTTTCGAAATTGGGATTTTGGGCTTTGATTTCTCCTGATCAGTCTGCCTTTAATTTGCACTATTCCATGTTGTTGTTGCGGTTCCTGATCAAGATTGGATTCATAAGCTTGGGTTTGTTATTCGTTTGGGTTTATTTACCCTTTGATAGTATCACAGTTGTTGGTGCAATCGACCCAAGTTTGATCGGGTAGATCATGGGGTTTGATGTGTGTCTGTCAATATGAGTAAGTTAGAGTTTTATGTTGATCTAATATGTGTATATGGGTGTGCAAGGTTGCAGGATACACATGGACTTAGTTGGACGTCTTCGGGTCCAGTGAAGGATGGTGTGAGGAGACAAGCCGTGGGCTTGTATGCATCCGAGGGACCATGGACAAAGCAGGGACAATATGCCGAGGGAAGCGGACTTCGAGGCATACGCGAAGGATGGCATGGGAGACGAGCCGTGGGCTTGCATGCAGCCGAGGGATGAGAGCCAAAGTCAAAGAGGGCTTAAAGGCAACAGGTCGAGGCTGCTGGATGAAGAGTCAGCTAAGTCGTGAGGATTCGAGTGCTGAGAGAACTATACTCGGGAAGGGAAATCCTAGGGTTCGAGTGCTGAGAGAATTGTACTCGGGAAAGAAAACCTTAGGTGACAGTCGATTGATGCATGGGTCAGTCGACTGATCTTAAGATCAATCGACTGGTGTCGACCAGAAGTCGAAACGTCAGGCTGTGACTTTCGAATTTACGAGGACTAGTCGACTGAGCTATCACCAGTCGACTGGTAGCGGTCAGAACAGTATCGAGCACTATTTAAGAGGGCTCGTTTTTGGCTGTTCTTCCTTGGCGAAATAAGCTTGGGTAAAGCCTGTTAGTAGCCTAAACGTGCTCAGAAGTTGTCAAGGTATTGTGGCGAGGTTTCTCCACCCACAAAGAGCGACAAGAGCTAGCCAGAGGTGTTCCGGGGAATCATCCACCGAAGGATCGGGATCGTCCACCTTACGGACAGCCGTGGAGTAGGAGTATCATCTCCGAACCACGTAAAAGTCTTGTGTTAGCATTGTTTTAGTTTATTGTTTTAGATTTCCGCTTGCGCTTGCTAACCGTTGTAGGAAGAAGATCGAAAAGTAGTTATTCACCCCCCTCTAGCTAAACGACAAGGTCCCAACAAGTGATATCAGAGCGAGGTTCGCTTATCTACGGACTAACCGCCGAGAGAGCAAAAAGCTAGAGAAAATGACGATTGAAGAAAGATTAGGGGACGATATCAATGTTCCACCTTCCTACGACCGCTAGAGTTTTGAGTATTGGAGGATGCGGACAAAGACATAGTTCGGCATGGATTGGAATTTCATGATCGCGCTAGAAGAGCCATTTGAAGTCCCAAAAGATAAACACAGGAAAAAGCTCTGACCAAGATATTGGAATAAGGAGCAACAAATACAATTAAAGGCAAATAAGAAGGTAATTTCAATATTACTTAATAGTTTGCCTAATGATATAATTAGTAGTGTAGGTGAATACAAAAATGCACACGAATTATGGAGTAAGATATTAGCACTTCATGAAAACCTTACACAAGCTCAAGTAGTGGAAGAGTCCAAGAAAATGAGCTTAATGGTCCAAGAAGAGGAGAATGACAAATCGGATGAGGAGAATGACAAATCGGATGAGGAGAAACGCCCAACATCCAAAGAGGAGGAGAAAGAAGAAGAAGATTCATCCATTTCATTAAGTGAAGTGACACAAGAAATTGAAGAACCATCCACATCATCAAAGGCAGAAGAAGAAGTCTCCACTTCAAGGTTTGAGAGGCAGGAGAGACCATCCTCAATACCGGAGCAAGAAGAAGTATTCATCTCCACCAAAGCAAAGTCAAAAGGCCACATTATTTGCTTCGGGTGCAACAAGAAGGGACACTATAAGGATAAGTGCTCATTAGGTAAAAGGGAGGTAAACCCTAAACCCAAGTCAATTTCTTTAAAATCTAACATGGGTTGTAGGGAAAAGAAGGAGAAGAAGCACATTAGGTGTTACACGTGTGGTGAGCTAGGACACTACCACACCAAATGCTCAAGAAAAGGAGAATTCAAGAAATTGAAGAATTTGAGGAAGTGGGAGAAGAAGGAAAAGAAGAAAAGCTCACATCATGGGGGAGCTACAAGGGTAAAGGAGGTAATCCCTAACTTTAAGCTTGTTCAAATTCCTTCATAAATGTTAGAGATAATGAGAATTATTTATCTATGCATAATTTTGGTTTTAGATATTGTGATAAAAATAGGGTTAATGTTGTATATCAAAATCCTAGGGAAAGTATGTATCATGATAAACCTAGAATTTTTAAATCTAAGAACCAAGACATTAATCCAAAAAAAGGGAGACACATGCCTAGACAAATGGGTAGATCTAGGAATGTCCAAGATGGACATGGTGATGCTAAGGTTAAGAACCTAGAGAGGGAAAATCAAGTCTTGAGAGCAAAGCTTGATAAACTAGGGAAAACCCTAGAGAGATTTATTAGTGGATCTAAGGGTTTAGGCATGGTGTCGGATAGTCAAAACCTCAACAATGATAGATCGGGTCTAGGATACAGATCTATGAGATCAAATGCTATGGAAAAGTCATATGTACGGATGTCATATGACTACAGCAAGGGGAAGACCAATAATGGCAAGGGAAAGCCATTTAAAGGGAAGAAGAAGAACTAACCAAGGACAAGGTGTACAAAGTTAAGAGGGTTAGGATTGAAGGCCAAAAGACACCGGAGATACACCGGTGTGATCTTGCAATTATAGATGAGTGACCTAGGGAGGTGGCTAAGGCTAAGAGCTCAAGGGAGAGCTCTAGGAGTCAAGATGGGGTCCATGGTCAATGGATCTCAGGAGGATTTTTCCATGGAGACTAGATGGGCTGGGTGTTAGGATGTATACTAAAAGTCTTGCTTTTGGTTAAGAACAACTACATTTTGAAAGAGAATCACAAAATCACACGTTGCATATTTATATTAGTATATGCACAAAATGTCTCATATTTTGCATTGTAGATAACATGGTATGTGGTGACACACAGAAGATCATGTTATTAGTTCCTTGCAGAAGTATAAGTAAGAGACTCACAACCGAGATGGAATTGGACAAACTATCGGGATGGTTGTAGTGTAATTAGGTGTGGTTTGTCTTAACCATATAATTACACTAGTGCACTTTGTGTGCATTGAGTAGGACCAAAAGAGAGGTCATCTAATTTTATACTGACTTCATAAATTGGATTAGATCTCGGTTTTATATTATGGAGTACGATCTCTAAATCCTGAAATAATAACGGACATGTGTATTTAATTATTATTTCTTTGATTTACTAATGGGCGAGATCTATTCTGCTAGATCGATAGGCACGGTAAGTTGGGAAATAATATTATCTAGATGGTGTGTCTTTGATTATTGACGGAATCCGTGTCCTGGTGAGTCGGGATGATGATGCCCCTTTGATGAGCTCATAAGGTTCATCATGTTAAATCTTGCAAGTGGACTATGGTCCAACATGATGAAAAGATTGAGTGGTACTAGTCAAGGATCAAGAAGATGATTAATTAAAATTGTCAGTAATTTAAATTAATCGTCGGGCATTCGATATCTTAAATATGGGGAGATTGACGACTCATAATAGGTGGAGCCCATATGAAAATATGGGGGTTGGTGAGGAAGTTCAATGGGATCCTTTAGTGGAATGGATCTCCATTAATGGATCGGATTTGGATCCATTAGCGGGCCAAGACCTAACTCCTCCTCATGGTCCCTACCATAGCCCTATATATACCCCATAGGAGTCATGAAACTAAGGCTAATTAATGGAGAATTAATCCAATTAATCACATAAGCCAAAAACCCAAAACTTCTCTCCCTCTCTCTCTCTTAGGGTTGCAGCAACTCTATTAAAGCCGGCGGCAACAAAGGAGAAGAAGGGGAAGGTAAAGACCTCATCTTCTCCGGTTTCTTCTTCCTCTCTTCTCCCCTTTGGCTGGAGCAATCCCTAGGATAGCTGGAACCGACGGAGCAAAGAAAAAAAGGGGCTGCCGGTGGAGTTTGTTGCCGCAACAAGGTGAAGGAGGAGGAGTGGTTTGGATTGGGTTTTCTTCATCTTCTTCCTATTCCATCGCTTCTTCTTCTGTGGCTGAAGTCTCCTTGAGGTGAGGAACATGTCTTAGCTTGGAGAGGAGGTGGTCGGTGGCCGGAAAACAAGGAATTATCCTTGTTGGCGCCGGCGAGCTTGAATAGGAGGAGAAGAAGGTTGCGGGCTTTTTGGGGAAGAAGAGGAGACCTTTTTTCTCTCATCTTCTTCCTCTACTTCATCTTCCGATTCCCCTACACCTCAGCTCTCTTGTGGTCGGAGCTAATTGGGCGGCGGTGGTCGCCGGCGGTGCAAGGTGGAGGAGAAGGGGTGGCCGGCCGAAACCCTAGGCTAGGGTTTTCTTTGGTAAGTGGAAGGGATTGAAGAAGGTAATTAATTGCAAGCCTTGGTGACTCCACGTCTTAGTAGCTCGTCGCCCACACGACGTCCAAGAGGGGAGGGTCATACGGTAGAAGACTGCGAGGTAAAAGACGAGGTATACCTCTCTTTAGCTCCTCTTGTTTTCTTGGTTATTTCTTGTGATTATCTTATCATTGCATGTGTTTTAATTAATTATCATAGTTTAATTAATTATTAATTAACATTGATAATTAATTGTGTCATGGACCCCGATAATAAACACAAAAATCGGCGATCCATTCGTCATATCTTCCGCAGTCACTTGATTTGGAAAGTTACAATGCCTTACTCTTGAGTTTGGCTAAGTTGTAACTCGAATCAAGTGACACGATGACGAGACGGTCGTTTGGGAGACGGGTCTCAATTCGGATTAAATTTTAATCCGTAGATATATAGAGGTCTCTCATGTTCGACCCCGTGGTTGCTTAGGAAACCCGCCGAGTCGGTTCCATCACTGGCGAATGTGCCAAAGGATTTGGAGACAAATTTGAATCTTAATCGTAGAGATTTAACACATCAAAAGTAAGGTTCATGCATGAAAATAAGACAATAGAACCATATTGCATGAAAATCGGTTGTCAATGTGTAGATATCATATAAACCGATGCTAAGGATGCATTATGGTTGGGAATGAGAAGATACATCAAAGAGAGATCAAAACTAGGACTTTAGGTCAAGGTTAAATTGAACCATTTAGATAGATTTGAGTTTTGTATCAATCTTAGGATTGGTCATAGATACATGTGTGAATGTATTTTTTCCAAGTAGACATAGGTACCACAAATCTCTCCACAAAAATTGAGAATTTTTAAAGATTTGTGAAATTTCTGATGCATTTCTGAAGTTGGGTCAAAAATGCTGATTATATAGGGTATCAATCGACTGATGCAGAGGCAGTCGACTGGTACAGTTCAATCCAGGAACTAGGATATTCTATGCAAGAGCCGACTGATCCTCCATCAGTTGACTGATCTTTCTGTTTACTCCATTAGTCGACTAGCCCAGAGCCAGTCGACTGGTGTTGCGAATCTTTAAAAGAAACCTCGCGCGGGGACGACCAAACCTAGGGTTTCAAGCGCCGTCCCTTGTTGTCACTTCTCTCCCCAGACCTCTCTAGCCACTCCAAGTCTTCCCAAGACCCTAAAATCATGGTTCTAGCCCTCCTTCACCTTAGATCCAAGTCTAGGGCAAGAAAAGCATCCTTCTTTGAGTCAAGTTTAATCATCATCCATCATGCAACGAATGGAGAGCGCGTAATGAATTATTTACTTTATTTTCTCCATTTAGTTCATGATTCATGACTAACTCTCTATATTTTGCATGTTTTCCTTGTTTTTCCTTCTTGATCGGGTCATTCGTGGTATATGCATATGGTAATTGCATTTTAGGGCTAGGCAAAAGAGAAGGGTTGGTGAGGGATCGTCCCAACAGCCTCCCATAGAGCCTATGACACCTCGGTTCCGATCCGAGGCCTGCCAGCAAGTATTTGAAAATGCTGACTTCATTTTAATGAACTGTCGATATCTCAATCAATCATACTTGTAGGAGAATACTCCTCATATCATTGAGATCATCACTCATTTAGGGTTAGAAAAGTTAGTGTACTGTCAGCATTATGTAAATTTTGACCTTTGTAAGGAATTTTACGCAAATCTCACATGTAGTAGTCCCGATGACGGGACGTATGAGTCCATGGTAGGGGGAGTTATCATTCCTTTTACACCTACATTATTAGGATCATTTCTAGGGTGTCGGGTTTCGGAAAACCAATGTACATGTTTCCCCAATGTCACTAAACCATTAGCATTGCCTAATGTAACCATTGATCAGATTCATCGTCATTATTTTGATAATCCTCGACCTCCTCTACAGCGTATTTTTATAGCTAGGCGCATGAGTCCAGTTAGCAATGTCTTATATAAAATTGTCCTAGACTACCTTCTGCCCATTGTTACCAAGGGGAGGTTAAAGATTCGGCTATCTCACTTGGTGATAATGTATGCTTTAGAGAGGAGGTTGGATATAGACATCACCTGCCAGATATTCGCTTTTATTGTGCATTTTTCGCATGACGTCAATAGGAAGATTTACATGCCATTCGGTTATATTTTGACCGAATTCTTTGCATCCAGAGGTATTAGAGTCGTTAGAGGTCAGTTGCATCATCTGTCAAAGGACTACGACCAGATAGGTTCTCAGCAGCTCTCCTTGGCTGAGATCGAGAGGCGGCAGGGAGTGATGGTCTGGCGACGTCGTCATGCTTCCTCCAGCTCTAATGATGATGATGAGGAGGCTGCTCCTACTGCTGCACCTGCTGCTTCTCCTGCTAGGATTACAAAGGAGCGGTTCTCCCGACTAGAGGCAGAGGTTCATGGACTTAGGGAGGACTTCCAGAGTTTCCAGCAGCGGCAGGTTGCTATTCAAGGGGAGGTTCACGGGCTCAGAGAGCACTTTTAGAGTTTCCATCAGTGACAGGATGATATGTATAAGATGATGCAACGCTGGAACCTTATGTATCAGACCCCTCCTCCTCCTCCTCCTCCTCCTCCTCCTGGCGATCATGACACATAGCTTCCACATGACTTGGATGGGAGGGTGTTGAGAGTCTGTTTAGATTGAGCATGTCTTCTTTTGTCTCTCAAACACTATATTTTATATTGTAATATTTGGAGATGTTTGTAGCACTCACTTATGGTTCCCTATGAAATTCATTTCTTAATATTACTAATATGAATTGCTATTTCCTTGTTATTATGGTTGCATGATGAATTTCAATATATCTTCTATCAAACGATTATGGTATAAAGGGGGAGCCTTCATTACCTTTTTCTTTCTTTAGTGTTAATATGAGAAAAAGGGGAGGTTTGAAATTATTACTATGTGTTAAATAGTATGGGATTGACTTGTAAAACATATGAGTTCAAACTTAGGATGGAAGGTTGATACGAAATGGATTGTTTTCAAAGAATTTAAATTTTGGTCAAAAAGTCAAGCATATTTAGTATTTTCATGAAAATGTATTTTTCTAGGTTAAAATACTTCATAAGAAATATGTTTGTAAAATTTCAGAATTTTTCGAATTTTGTGGAATTTGTTAAGGGTTTCTGAATTTCGGTTAGAATTTCAGACTGCTGTGTATCAGTCGACTGCCCCTGGGGTAGCCGATTGATCTTTCTGTGGGTTTACAAGTTGCAGGCACCAAGTGACTGATAACTGACGCAGTCGACTGGTGTTGTTATGCTCTGATTTCTAGGGATTTTTCATAACAAGAGGGTATCCTTTATTGATACAAATGGTTAATATTGCTTGGGGCAATCATTTTGATGGTATCAAAGGGGGAGAACTTGTTGTTTGAAGTTAGTTTTTAACTTAACTTGTGGTTATGCAAAATTGAAAATTGTGTGTGAAAGCATAAGATAAGGGGGAGATGCATGTTTATGCTGTTTACTATGTCTATAATTTTCAATTGTTATTGTTGTTTTTGCACCTAACTTAAACATATTGACATACATCAAAAAGGGAGAGATTGTTGGTGCAATCGACCCAAGTTTGATCGGGTAGATCATGAGTTTTGATGTGTGTATGTCAATATGAGTAAGTTAGGGTTTCATGTTGATCTAATATGTGTATGTGAGTGTGCAGGATTGTAGGATACACGTTGACTTAGTTGGATGTCTTCGGGTACGGTGAAGGATGGTGTGAGGAGACAAGTCGTGGGCTTATATGATCGTGCACCTTACGGGCAGTCGTGGAGTAGGAGTATCATCTCTGAACCACGTAAAAGTCTTGTGTTAGCATTGTTTTAGTTTTTTGTTGTAGATTTCCGCTTGCGCTTGCTAAGCGTTGTGGGAAGAAGATCGAAAAGTAGCTATTCACCCCCCCTAGCTAAACGACAAGGTCCCAACAACAGTTTAGGTTGTTCATGGGATTTGGCTTTCTTTTCCATGTTTTGCTGTGCTGTGGATTAATTTGATTCGGTTGGGGAATCTACTATTATTAATTTGTGTTTGTTCTTGTAATTGGTTTCTCTGTTTTGATTCCTGCCATGATCTCTGATTAGTATTGATGCAAGTTAGGTTTTGGAGTTCTTTGGGTTGATTTGGTTGGTGTTATTTGGTTCAATTAATTAGATTTGGGTTGGTTGAGTTAGTTTAGGTTAGACCTAATCTGATCCCAATCTTGGTTGATTGGGTTAGGTTTAGGTTAAACCTAATCTGAACTCAATCTTGATTGGGTTAGGTTTAGGTTAGACCTAATCTGAACTCAATTTTGGTTGGTTGAGTTAGGTTATTTAATAAAAATATAAATAGCTAAGTAGAATGTTTTGATGCAGGGCATTGACGTAGTTTACGCGTTGCGGCTATTATTTTGGACGGGGGGTTCTCGTTGCTTAGACTTCTTCATATCGAGGCGGGTACTTCTGACTATATCTGTATTAGATATAATCGCCTTTATGCATAGTTAGATATAGATAGCAGTAGGGATACCTGATACTCCTATTTCTGTATCTTTTTATTCGGTAGTTGTATCTGTTTAGCTGTACTGTATACTGTTCTTTATTTCTGCATGGTTTGGTTCTATGTGGTACTTACCTTATACCTGGCGTTAGGGTTTAGGCCATGGTGCATACCGGTTATCTGGACTACTGCATATCATGTAGATGTCAGTAGGATTAGATAGTGGGTGATGTATGGGTGAGTGACATGCATCATCATTGCACGTAGCTTAGGTGGACGACTTTTTGTTGATGCAGTCTGACCTGATTATTGTTTTGGTGTTGACATCGATTTATGTTTAGGTTGAGTGGGATCAGATAGTTAAGTTCGGATTAAGTGTACTAGTCAGATAGGGCTCGGTAGCTCGTTCTCTGGACCGAGTTGAGTCAGAGAGGGCTCGGTAGCTCGTTCTCCGGACTTAGGTCAGAGAGGGCTCGGTAGCTCGTTCTCTGGACTGGGATGAGTCGGAGAGGGTTTGGTAGCTCGTTCTCCGGACTTAGGTCAGAGAGGGCTCGGTAGCTCATTCTCTGGATCTGGATGAGTCGGAGAGGGCTCGGTAGCTCGTTCTCCGGACTGTGGTCAGAGAGGGCTTGGTAGCTCGTTCTCTGGACCGGGATGAGTCAGAGAGAGCTCGGTAGCTCGTTGTCTGGATCGGGATAAGTCGGAGAGGGCTCGGTAGCTCGTTCTCTGGGACCAAACTGAGTTAGAGAAGGCAAGGGAGCTTGTTCTCTAGACTCAGGGTCGAGATGATCAGAGCTAGATCGGTCTGAAGTCCGATCAGGGAGTTGACATGAACTCTCTCGATAGTAGATCGGTCACAAGATCGATCCAGGATGACTGATCGGTTTGATGACTGATCCAGAAAGCTTCTGATGAAACAGAAGGCTTTCTGAACGATCTGGTGACCAATCAGAAAACATTCTGTGAGGTCACAGAAAGAAATCTGATCGAACAGTGTGACTGACCAGAACCTGGCTGGACCAATCAGGGAGATCCCTAACCGATCAGGCCATTGGTTGATCGGTCAGGTTGACCGATCAGGCCTTGGCTGATTGGTCAGTGAGACCGATCAGGGGTCTTGACTACTCTAAACCCTGAATTTCTAGTAAGGGTTGTGATCGATCTGGTGTCCGATCCCTGGCCTCTGATCGGTCAGTGAGAATGATCAGAATATCACTGGATCGATCAGAATAGAATTTGATTGGTCAGGAGGTTGTCTGATCAGTCCAGCTGACCGATCAACACCTCAGAACTTTAATTCAAATTGTTGTCAGATTTCTGATTTGCTTCTGATTTGCTTCGCTAATAAATCTGTGAGTGTGCAGATGATACAGAGCTGTGAGATTCAAATGGAGGAGCAAGAAGGAGGGTCAATGGTGACTTTCGTTGCGGTTATTGTGTTTGGTATATGTTTGCAGGTTTCAACGGCGTCTGGCATCTGGCATCTGACCAGAAGCTTCTGCTGAAGAGATGACTTCAGTGTGCTGAGAGCTCAGAAGGGGTCAGAGTGGGTGACAACGTCTGTGTGTGGCTTGTGTGTGTGCAGCCTGGTATGCAGAAAAAAGGCTTAAGAAGAAGCTGGCGAAATAGAGAAGACAACGAAACAAGGAACAACAGAGAAAAAGGGTTTTGCTGTTGTGTTGAGTTGTTAGTGTTCTCTGTATATTCTTCTTGCTTGAGCTGTCTGCTTGTTCTGTTGAGAAAGCTTCTCGTTGTCTCCTGTGCTTAACTAGTTATTCTTCTGAGACGGTTGTGGAGAGGTTACTCCACCGAGAAGGAGAAGATTTTAGCCGGATTCACTCCGGGGCTTGATCTACTGATGATTAAGGGATCACCCACCTCACGGGCACGCCAAGGACTAGGGGCAAGTTATCCCCGAACCTTGTAAATCCTGGTGTTCATTTCTGTTGTGTTTTCTTTCTGTTTTGTTTTCCGCTGCTAGTGTGTGTGGGAAGAAGAGGAGAGGTGGCTGTGAGTGTGTGTGGGAAGAAGAGGAGACTTATTCTCTCTTTTTCTTCCTCTTCTTCATCTTCAAAACCTTCCTCTCGGTGCTGCCTTGTGGCCGGCGGTCCTTGGGAGCTTGAGGTGGCCGGCGGCACAAGGAGGAGAGGTGGAAAGTTGGTCGGCGCAAGGAAACCCTACCTAGGGTTTCTGTGTTGGTGCTTGGAAGAGGATTGAAGAAGGTGATTAATTGCAAGTCTTGGTGACTCCGCGTCTTGGTAGCTCGTCGCCCGTACGACGTCCAAGAGGGGAGGGTCATACAATAGAAGACTGCGAGGTAAAAGATGAGGTATATCTCTCTTTGACTCCTCTTGTTTTCTTGGTTATTTCATGCCATTATTTTATCATCGCGTGTGTTTTAATTAATTATCATAGTTTAATTAATTGTTAATTAATATTGATAATTAATTGTGTCATGGACCCCGATAATAAACACAAAAATCGGCGATCCATTCGTCGTCTTTTCCGCGGTCACTTGATTCGGAAGGTTACAAGGCCTTACTCTTGAGTTTGGCTAAGTTGTGACTTGAATCAATTGATACGATGACGAGACAGTCGTTTGGGAGACGGGTCTCTATTCGGATTAAATTTTTAATCCGTAGACATGGAGATGTCTCTCATGTTCGACCCCGTGTTCGCTTAGGAAACCCGCCGAGTCGGTTCCATTAATTGGTATCAGAGCTGAGGTTTCCGGTTTTGTGTGTTTAGGATTCGGTTACTTTCTTGCACTTTATCATATATTTTATTTTTGCTGGATAATACTTGGATGTGCATAGGCTAACTCTTTGTTGCAGATATTAGATTCCAACTATTATGACATTGATAATGGTTGTATGTGATTGTTGTGCATTTTTGTAATTAATTGAATCCTTGGGGTTGACGAGGCTAAATTAGGTGTTTAATTTTTGTAATTAAATACGACACGTGTTTAGTCGAGCATTTATTTACTTTCGATCTAGATTACATGTACACTCCTTCATGGAGTATAGGATCGATGAATGTAAATATTTAGCTACTCATCTCGGTTCGGAGATCCCTTCATGAATGCTTGCGCATGGATAGGGAGGAGTGGATGAGGTGGCGACACGACTGAAGGCGCATTGGAGACCTCATGATAGTTGGAAAATCTAGGATTTTTCTTTATTATGTTGGTTTATGTGCTTGTCGTACCTGTGTGCATGGAAAATCCTCAAAATTAAATAACTAAGTGGGAGAGGGACCCTAAGGGTCCCGTGGCCTCCATTACAATCTGACAAGTGATGCGAACAAGCCCGCGCGTCGGCTCTGAGTGTCTTCCTCCACAACAGATAGGCTTATTCTGCGGATCACTGGGTCAGAAAAGAATATAGGAAGTTATTGAAGAGCGTGTGATTTTCCACAACGGAAGACACATAATCGAAAATAATTTTCTTAGTGTCGTGTAATGGTGAACACTTAGATGCAAATATTAGTATCCTTCCTAATGGAGTCACTGCTATTATTTGTAGGGCCAAAGAGGACCAACTATTAATTTTATTTGTCAAAAAATTAGGTTGACAAGATAATAAAATTAATGGGTAAAACCTCCTCTCACGAATGAAGAATTCATATACGTTCACACCATCATGACATATGATATTCTCGGTGTTTTGAGGTGTTGGTTGATTTTGGAAATTTATTGTTTCAGGAATCAATTAATTTTCAAAATCTAAAGTGTGTGATTGTTGCGATTCTCAGGTGTTTTCAAAATGGACCTAGACCCACTTGACTTAATTCAAAGAGAAAATAAACTTAATGCCCCTAATAATAATGATTGGGAATTAAACCTGGACTTTGTCGAAACTGCCAAGGAATCCAAATGTGATCTTGTCGAGTTCTGTGTAGAAAAACCTAGCGAGATTGATGTTGAAGAGGAGATGGAATATTTTAAGCAGTGGTTAGAAGCGGATGACATGACTCAGAGTCATTAACATCAGGCTTCTTCCATTACCAGTAATAAAACTTCCAAGCTCGATGAACTTTTCGGACACCACAATCGGTCTGCTAGGCAAGAAGTCGTGAAGAACTTGACAACAACCACCATGATTGAGGGAATGCCCGTGAGGGAACATGTTCTCAAGATGATGGCTTGGTTGAAAGAGATGGAAATCCTTGGAGTACAAATTGATGGAGAAACCTAGGTCGATCTCATCCTCCAGTCTCTACCAAAGAGTTTTGAGAAGTTTCGCCTAAGCTACAATATGGACAAACGTTCATATTCGTGGGCAGAACTTCTGACAGAACTCAAGGCGACAGAGGGGTTTTCTCTTCAGAGTTCACAAACTTTCATTGCTCAAGGGGTTTCTACTTCTAAACCGAAAGGAAAGAAGAAAAAGAAACAAGTTGGGGCAAAGAAAGTAGCAGGATTATAGGGACCTCAGAGTTGCAAGAAGAAGCCGAAAGGCAAGTGCTTTGTGTGCAAGCAGTCTGGACATTGGAAGGCGAGCTGTCCCCGCCGTCAGCGTAATAATTCAGGTATATTTCTTTCTTTTGTCGTTGTAACATGTTTAATGGTGATATCTACCGGTACCTGGTGTGTAGATACGGGTACCATTAATCATGTCTGCAGCTCTTTGCAGGGGTTCCAGGAAACCCGACGACTAGCTGAGGAGGAGATTATCATCTACACGGGATAGGCTACAGAGATGACTTATGCAGTGGGAGTTATTTATTTATGTCTTTTAGATAGGATGATAAATTTTTGGTTTTAAAGAAATTACTTTTATGTACCTAAATTTTTGGAAAGAACTTTTGTTCAATTTCTGGAATAAGATATTCTATTGCTTTTATTATGGAAAGTGAAATAGAAAGATTATCTATTTAGGTACATTGATAGGCAATTGGTACTTTTGAAAACCAAAAGCTCCCATGATGCAATTAGATGTTAATAGCTTGTCATCTAACTAAAATAAGAGAAAGGTTTCTTCCAAGAAGAACCAAAACATATCTTTGGCATCTAAGGCTTGGTCTTATCAACCTTAGTAGGATTCAAAGATTGATAGTCAATGGACCCTTGGGTTCATTGGTGGTGGAAGACTAGACTTCCTTAAAATTTTTGAATCTTGCTTGGAGGGTAATATGACCAAGAGGCCTGTCTAGGCTAAGGGTTATAGAGTCAAAGGTATGTTAGAATTAACTAGTCCTGATAAGTGTAGGTCCTTGGTCTATTAAGGATAGAAATAGCCTTGAATATTTCATCTATTCCATAGACGATTATTCAAGGTAGTGGTACATTTATTTTATGAACTACAAGTCTAAATTCTTTGATCTGTTCAAAAGATTTGTGACTGATATGGAGAAGCATCAAGGTAAAAGTACCTAGACTCTACGATTAGATCGTGGTAGTAAGTACCTCTTGAGATAGTTGTAGGACTTACTTATCAAAGATTGGGAATCAATCCCAATTCACTGTACCCGGTATGCCCCAACGGAATGGTGCAGCAAAGAGAAGGAAAATGTCTCTTATGGTAATGGTTAGGAAAATAATAAGCTACTCTGAGATTAGCCAGATTCTCTCAGAGGATATGCTCTGGATACGACAGTGTATGAGCTTGATACCATCTAGGTCAGTAGTCTCTACACCCCATAGAAATGTAGACTGAGCGAAAGCCTAGTCTAAGACATGTTCAAATTTGGGATAGTTCAGCACACGTGCTGGAAGAGAGATACTGATAAGTTGGAATCTAGTGCACTTGTTCGTAGGCTATTCTAGAGGAACGAAAAGTGGTTTAATAGTCCTAAGGATCAGCGGGTATTCGTCGGTACAAATACCTGACTCTTAGAAAAGGACTATGAGATGAGTCATAAGCCCATGAGTAGAATTATTTTGAGTAAAAGGGGGGGACATTCTAACCTTAGTACTAACTGTACAAGAGGATATACCATAAGTCACTGCACCTCGTGTCACAGAAGATACACAGGGGATACCTTATCGTAGTGGAAGGGTTGTTAATCAACCTAAAGGATTCATGTTCTTGAAGAGTCTTTGGACTTGGACCCTAGTGAACATGAACTGGATCTCTGGACCTATGGCGAGGAGCATTCGCTTTGAGGAGATAATTCAATTAAATCGATTTGTTCAAAGGACGGATGAGATTTGTGTATATAAGTAATGTGATAGAAACGAAGTGGTATTCTTGTGCTATACGTAGATAATATTTTGTTGATTGGCAACAATAACGAAATACCATCAGACGTAAGGGTATGGTAGTCCAAACAATTATGAAGGACTTGGGAGTATTAAGGCACATCCTTGGGGATCAAAGATCTAAGGGATCTCTAGACAAGGATGATATGCTTATCCGAAGCTTCAAACAAGACATTATCCTATCTCGTTTTAGCATGGAAACCTCTAAGAAAAGTTTTGTACTTTTCAGCAATGGAGCTACTCTATCTAAGGAGATATGTTTAGAACAATCAAAGAAGATAGAGTAGGTAATGACAGTTCCTTTAGCTTCAGCTATAGGAAGCCTCATGTATGCTAAAAACGAGACCAAATATCTGTTATGCCGTGGGCATGATTAGCAGATATTGGAGTAACCCAGGTCAAGGAAATTGGACTGTGGTAAAAGCATATATTAGTGCCTGAGAAGGACTAAGGATTATATGCTGGTTTACCGGGCAGACCAATCTCCTGTAGGTTATATAGATACAGAATTCCGATCAGGTAGGGCAAATATAAGTATTCCTTGGGAGTTTGTGTCTACTTTAGAAGGTGGAACCATAGTTTGGGAGAGTATCGCGCAGTGGCTGCGTGGTGGACTCCACCATGGAAGCTGAGTACTTGGCAGCTTTTCAGGCAGCCAAGAAAGCTACATGGTTCAAGAACCTCAAGATGGACTTCAATGTGATTCCTGGTTTGCTAAGGGCTATCACATTTTGTTATGATAAAAAATAGTGCAGTTGTAAACTCGAAGGAATCACGAGTCCATAAGGCGAGTAAACACATAGAGCGCAAGTATCACCCTGGTGAGGAATAGCTGTTGTGCCTAGATTACATTAGGAGATGACTTAGGAAGATCTTTTCACTAAGGCCTTGGTAGCGAAAGCTTTTAGGCATGTGGAGGATCAAAGGTGTCAGATGTATGACATTTTGAAAACAGTAAAGTCTTTTAGTATAAGTGGGAGATTGTTAGGATGTATACTAAAAGCCTTGCTTTTGGTTAAGAACATCTACATTTTGAAAGAGAATCACAAAATCACACGTTGCATATTTATATAATTAGTCTATGCACAAAATGTCTCATACTTTGCATTGTAGATAATATGGTGTGTGGTGACACACAGAAGATCATGTTATCAGTTCCTTGCAGAAGTATAAGTAAGAGGCTCAAAACCGAGATGAAGTTGGACAAACCATCGGGATAGTTGTAGTGTAATTAGGTATGGTTTGTCTTAACCATAGAATTACACTAGTGCACTTTGTGTGCATTGAGTAAGACCAAAATAGATGTCATCCAATTTATACTGACTTTATAATTGGATTAGACCTCGGATATATTATGGAGTACAATCTCTAAATCCTGAAATAATAACGGGCATGTTAGTAGGAGCCCTAGATCCAATTATGTGATGATTGACTAGGGACATTTTGTATCATATTCTATTATTAATAAAGACATGTTTGGTTATTATACTTACTTTGTATTTGTGCCAAATAACTAAGTATAATAATGCCCTTGGGTAGTAGGTTCTTATCTATATTATATCGATTGGTTGAATGGATAGTGAGATGATGTAGAGAATACTACTCTAAACCATTCCTAGTCAAGCATTAATATTCAAGGACAATATTAATGCATGGAGACTAGCATGTAGGTCAACTGATGACTTGAGCTCACAAGTCATGGATATGTGATATCAAGTTGACACATGGGTATACATTGGAGAATGTGTACTGAATTGACCCGCCATGAGAAAGTTTCATAGTTTGTCATATGAGTGTCATAAACTTTCTCATGTGACTATTAGTATGAATAGTCCTTAGACCTGAAGTCACTACGGTTCCCTACATAAGGAGTTATGTACTTTGGTATCGTCAAACGTCACCCGTAACAGGGTGGACTATAAAGGCGATCACTGGGTATGTAATGAATTATGCGGAGGGATGTGAGTGATGTAGATGAGATCTATCCCTCCCATATGACGGGAGTGATATCTGTGGGCCCCTTGATCGAGTAGGACTACTAAAATGCATGACCATGCTCAAATGAGTCAATATGAGATATTAAGCTCATTTGTTTGAGTGAGTCTACTCGGGGATCAAGAAACACAAGATTGACTGAGGATGACACGGTCTATGCATCATTGGTCAATCTAGATATCTAGAATAGAAGGACAAGGTCATACATTATCATAGTCACGGAGGTTTAGTCGGATCTCGACTTTTCTTGTTACTTGGGTACCAATGATGCATTGCTAGATGCCGCTCATTGCTTATGTGTCTAAAGCGTTTAGGTACATTGCCAACGTTACGAGAACATACTGGGTCACACACTAAGGACACGATGCTTCGGAGATTAATTGATCTTGGTTTGACTAAGATTTGATTCGAATTGGATTAATTGAGTTAGACTCAAGTGAATCCAATTAGATTATGGGATTGAGTCTAATTTGAGTTAGACTCATCTAGATTAGATTCAACCACTTAATTATGGATAATATTCATTAAAGGGTTTAATAAAAATTATTTAAGAGGAAGGCTAAGAGACATTCTATTCATTAGATGAATAGAATATTAAGAGTCTCAAGGAATACCAAGAGGCTTGGTATTTATTGAGTTTTATTAGCATTAAGATGAGAGGAGCTCAAGGGACATAGACCCTTGATATTCATTAGATGAGTATAAATACCCCCTTGTCAAAGGCTAGAGGGTATTCATTAGATTCTTGTACTTTGTGAACCATCCCAAGTTGCTAGCACAACTAAGGTGGTTCCTCTCCGAGGAGTAGATCGTGTTCGTGTGGATACGCATAGAGGCATGGACACTTGAACGTGTAAGAGATCCGACGAACTAAAGGACTAGCGGGATAAGCGAAGGACATGCGATAAAGGTATTCCTATAAGATAGGAATTGTAGATCACTTTGTATGAGTTTTTCTTTCGCATGGATCGCTCGAGGGATCTTATTTCCGCTGCGATTTTAAATATTTTTACCTATATATCCCTACAAGGCACGTGTATTTTATTATTATTTTTTTGATTTACCAATGGGCGAGATCTATTCTGCTAGATCGATAGGCCCGGTAAGTTGGAAAATAATATTATGTACATGGTGTGCCATTGATTATTGAGGGAATCCATGTCCTGGTGAGTCAGGATGATGATGCCCCCTTGATGAGCTCATAAGGTTCATCATGTTAAATCTTGCAAGTGGACTATGGTCCAACATGATGAAAAGGTTGAGTGGTACTAGTCAAGGATCAAGAAGATGATTAATTAAAATTTTCTATAATTTAAATTAATCGTCGGACATTCGATATCTTAAATACGGGGAGATGGACGACTCATAATAGGTAGAGCTCATACGAAAATATGGGGGTTGGTAAGAAAGTTCAATAGAGATCCTTTAGTGGAATAGATCTCTATTAATGGATCGGATTTGAATCCATTAGCGGGCCAAGACCTAACTCCTCCTCATGGTCCCTATCGTAGCCCTATATATATCCCATAGGAGTCATGATACAAGTCTAATGAATTAATCATCCAAAACACAAGAACCCAAAACCCTAATCCTCTCCATGCTCTCTCTCCTCGGGTTGATATTGCACCGGTGAGGAGGAGGAGAAGAGAAGGAGTTTTCTCCTTCATCCATCTTCAAGTCTTCTTCCTTTTTGGCGTGAGGGTTTAGCAGGACTAGGAAGAGCTTCTCAGGGCTCGCGAAGAGTAGAAGAGAAGGAGGAGGGCTGCCGGCGGCAATCTTGGGAGGTTCCGGCGCCGGCTGTGAAGAGGAGAAGAATTCGGATTCTTCTCCTCCTTCTTCTTCTCCACTCTCTTCTTCTTTCTTCTTCACATCCTCCTACTTTGCGTGCGCAAGCAGTGAACAAGGAGGTGAGGTGGTCGGCGGCCGGAAAAACTAGGATCTTCCTTGTTTTGGCACCGGCGGAAGGTGAAGAAGGAGGAGAGGTGGCTGCGAGTGTGTGTGGGAAGAAGAGGAGACTTATTCTCTCTTTTTCTTCCTCTTCATCATCTTCATAACCTTCCTCTCGGTGCTGCCTTGTGGCCGACGACCTTTGGGAGCTTGAGGTGGCCGGCGGCACAAGGAGGAGAGGTGGAAAGGTGGCCGGTGCAAGGAACCCCTAGGACCTAGGGTTTTGTGTTGGTGCTTAGAAGAGGATTGAAGAAGGTGATTAATTGCAAGCCTTGGTGACTCCGCGTCGGTAGCTCGTTGCCCACACGATGTCCAAGAGGGGAGAGTCATACGGTAGAAGACTACGAGGTAAAAGACGAGGTATATCTCTCTTTGGCTCCTCTTGTTTTCTTGGTTATTTCATGTGATTATTTTATCATCGCATGTGTTTTAATTAATTATCATAGTTTAATTAATTGTTAATTAATATTGATAATTAATTGTGTCATGGACCCCGATAATAAACACAAAAATCGGTGATCCATTCGTCGTCTTTTCCGCGGTCACTTGATTCGGAAAGTTACAAGGCCTTACTCTTTGAGTTTGGCTAAGTTGTGACTTGAATCAATTGATACGATAACGAGACGGTCATTTGGGAGACGAGTCTCCATTCGGATTAAATTTTTAATCCGTAGACATGGAGAGGTCTCTCATGTTCGACCCTGTGTTCGCTTAGGAAACTCGCCGAGTCGGTTCCATCATGGTTTGATGACCCTGCACCTGCTCGTATAATATGGGCCTTTTATGATTCAGGATAGGCTGATTTCTGATATGCACATTCATTTGGTACTTTCAGTTATGCATATTCTGCTATTTCCTTTGAGACTGTATTATGTTGTTTCTTTATAGCTTATTCAGCTATTTATACTGTCATGCATATCTTTCTCTATACTTATAGAGTCTACTTGGACTCACCACTCGTCATAATATTTTTTGTTTTCAGGTTGATAAGTTGTCAGGAGGAGCCCAGTTGCTAGTCCCAGGTCCCTACGACTCCAACTTTGGGTGCTTCCACGTGATTTGTTACCTTTATAGCATACCTATTGTTTTGTATTGTCTTTTCTATCGTGAACTTGTATTCGTGTTGTGTTTGCTGCAATATTGTTGTTTTGAGTTTCTATTAGACTTTATGTGTTATTTTGCTGCGCGCCTACCTAGAGGGCAGCTCAGGTGAGTTTTATGATTTTATTACTGAGATGCACTTATTGTCCTCTATCATATCTCTTGTTTTGAGGTCGGAGGCCATTATTATATTCCATGTGTTGTATGTATATTCTAAATTGTCTGAGTACAGGGGTGATGTTGCCCGATTTTATATTGGATCAGCGGCTCTTCTGGTCTCAGGACGTGACAAACATAGTAATCAAATCTCCTTAAACTAAAATGTGTCATAAGTACTTGAAAGGGAGTATAATAATGCCATAGGAAATTCCTAAATTTTTTTTGCAAGAAAGGAATATCATGGAAGTCTTATTTGAGATTAATCCTATCTAAGATGATCAAGATCTAATAGTTAAGCGAAGAATCATTCAACAATCAGTGAAGCCAAAATTAGATACACATAGAAAACTAATATTACAATCTAAAATACTAACGCAGGTACTAAACACCAAATCTAATTGTTGTCATTCTATTCCCCTTGCCTCTTAATAGATAGCCACTCATCATGAGATATGAAAATTGTTTAATTTTGCAACAATCACACTAGCACAAAACTAAGAACACTTTTGCCAATTATGTTTGTGACTACCTAATCTAGGGACATCTGTATCACTTTTTCGAATTGTGTTTGGGCACTTCGAACCCATGAAAAAAATCCTTAAACATTTGTGCTCATAAGATCAAATGCTTAAAGAAATTTAAGAGCTTGGACCAAAAGTTGAAATCTTTAACATCGTAAGCTCTTGGTAATTTATCTCTCTTCCCTAGTCTTTCATTGTCATCTTCAGGAATGGATAACAAGTCTTGTCTTTGTTGAAAATTCCGATTAGGATCAATCTTGGGGAAAGCTTGCAAAATTCCATTGTTTAGAGGTTGCAAACCTTGATTTGTTGAGCCTTACTTCATTGCCTCACTAAAAGGGATGATGATAGTGGATTTACAAGAGTAATAAACCAGATAAATTGTAGGCCGTGAAGGAGAAGTGGAGCTTTGGATCACGTTAAATATTCTTAGTAGTGTGTTATTTTATTTTATATTTATTCTCTTTGTGATTTGAGCACCTGAATCGTCACACACATGCACTCACTACTGATATATTTGTTTGAGCTTGTGTTTTATGTAAGGAATGCCAACAACTTGGGTCTACCTATTCACCCCTTATCTGTCCATAAACAATCTTGCATAAAATAACCCACTCAAAGTTCTAAACTTACTCATGCTTGTCCCAACTAGTTATGCATGATTATATGAATTTTATATCACCTTCAATTCTAATAGCTTCAGCGAATTTATTGGTTGCTTTTAAACATATCTCTATGATCATATCAACCTTAGCTTAGAGTTCTAAAATACTTTACTTGTCTCCGGGACTATGTTGCAGCGGTAGGGTGACTAGTCGCTATCCCAGACATCCGTAGTTCGATTCCCAGCTATGGCGTATTTGTAGAAATTTTTCCTCCAAATGGGACGTGAACCCTGGGACGTTGGGCTTCTAGACCGCCCACTGCGAGCGCTTCCCGATTTATCCTAGCGGCCGATGGGAAACTTTTATGAGGCTGTGCCGGTCGTCCGAGGTTGAAAAAATCTTGTTAATCATTTTTTTCTAAAATACTTAACTTAAATAGTTACGAAGGATTAGGTAAGATTTCTAATGGACTAGGTAGAAAAATTAATTGTACCTAAATAACCACTAGAAGGGATTTACTTTTTAGAGATATGAATGGAAACGTATATGAATGGACATCAACAACCGTGTAGGTTTCATTAGTAACTAAATAATGGTTAGCAATCTAATTGTGTATGAAGGAAATTACTTAATGACAATGGTATAACAAACTACTATCATCAACGGTGTAAGGAACACATTTTTCCAAATACCCTATTAATGGTGTATTAGTAATATATCCTTGCATTGATCTTAATGAAGATAAAATGTCTTTCTTTTTGAGGGAAAGTATATTAAATGACTTGTAGGCTTGATGCTAAAGAACTAAGTACAGTAAGAATGTCAACAATATACCTGTCAATTTTCATCTCCTTTGCTTCCTTGACTTGGTTAAGGAAAAATTTCACAGAATGATGATCTGTACCAGGGTTCTTCTTTCCCTGCCAAGTGGTAAAGTGGTTGCAATTACAATTTTTTTTTTGAAGAAAAAAATGTAATCTTCCCTGAAATATTCAAAAGTAAAAATTTTCATGGAATTTATCATGGTATTGAATAATTTTTCTCCCAAAAATTATTCAGAATGCAAAACAATGTGATCGATTTTAGAGGCAAGGTCAAGGAACCCCTGTTGATGAGCAATAAATGAAAAGAACCCTAATAAATAATGGGCAATAAATGGGAAAACAGATAATTAACCTACCCAACCAAATGAGAAGGGAAGATTGTTTCCAGTTCCCAAAGGCACAGTAGCAATTGGAGGCGGCTGAACAAGTTTAAGATCACAAACTACACCAAGAAGCCAACCAGCTGTACCATCACCACCTGCAACCTGATATACAAGTTGCTACTTGACAAAATGAGCAAGAAAAGATGAAGAAATGCACCAAAATGAAGAATATGCTAAGAGCAACGAAAAATGCTTGAGATAATTTGATCTAAGATTTACTCAACGTTTCACTCACTATTAATCTCAATTTCTTCTCGATATGCTCAGCAAACCTATCCCCCTCAAACTTGAGCTTTTCAAAGTTGGCATAGAGTCTGTATAGAACTTTATCAGGAGCCTCCTCACCCAGATCAAAAACCTGAAATAGATAGTTGCATAGTTGGTATGAAAATCTTCTGCATATTGTTGTTATTCAAACTGAAGCTTTCTTTCTTCCAACAACTAGCTTAAGAACTGAAGTACCTGCACTTTATTGAGAAGCTCGCGGTATGTTTTAATCAAATCACCTCCTAGCTGACCACCACTTCTAGAATTGACAAAAACAATTACAGGACATGTTGGTTCTTCATTAATATCCTCCCTTTCTGATTCTGGCACTAATATGTAACTAGGGATACAGAAATCTCTCAATGGAAGGCACAACTGATGACTAGCTTCTTCCATACCTAAGAATAAACAACAACCTATTTAATTAATGTCAAGATATTAAATCTTCTTCTGACCAGTCAACAAATGGTTGACACTTCGTTCAGTGATAAATAGAAGGAAAAAATAGAGCAAGACGCAACAATTCTTTGAAGAATGGAATTTATTGAAGTGATAAATGGGGATCTATAAGCAAGGGTGACGGAATCACCATGTTAATTAGATCAAGGGTGAGTTTATTGCTTTTCATTTGGCATGACACAGCTTAGATAAAGTGATGATTGCACATAAAAACAAAACAAAAATAAAAAGATAATTATTCGTCTCGTAATATTTGAAACACAGAACATTTCATAAATGAACCCAGTCAACCCCCCTATTGACGATGATTTAAGCAATATGATATGTGAAATAACTTTCGAAAACTAACACCAAATACACAACACTAATGCAATCATTCATACCATACACCAGGTTAGCGTAAAGGTAATAACTTGTGATTTAATCAATCTTATTTGAGTTAAAGTGCCATGATTTTTTTTCTCCAGATTCTGTCTCCTTATCAAACATACAGAAATTTCAACAACAAGATCGAGGTACGAGCCACAAGACAAGAGATCGTTAAGAAAGAAACAAATCCACAGGATGCCATCCACAACATACGGGCGTTGACTTCACTTTGACGGCTTCTGTTCTCTAGAAATGCATTCGACGGTATTAATCTATCTCCGCTTGGACCGCGATGACTCTGGATGAAGATCAAGAGCCGTTCCAGTAACCATATTGAAACCTTAAATCACGGGGGCAGGTAGAAAACCCAAAGCGAATCCAGAATCCACATCTCTAGAGGAATACTCACAGCGAAAATGAATCGAGGAAGCTCACCCGAAGAAAAACGATCTTAGCTGCGGTATCACAGAGATCTGGGAGAAAACCGATTGCTCAACACGATTCAATGACTGCATCCATAAAAAAACA
>JAGFNQ010005433.1:43119-63659 GCA_024364735.1 Boesenbergia rotunda | reverse complement strand
TACTTGATGGTAGGGGTATAAGAGGATGTTTACTAAAATATGTGCGCCTTTTGGTAACATTGAAACCATGGTACGCCTTTTGGTAAATACCAATACTTAGGTACGCCCTTTGGTAAATTGCCGAACAATTTTAGTCAAATCTCCTTCAAGATACTTCATTGGAGCTCACTTAGGGGACGTTTGGTAGGCGTGTTTTTCATTTTCATGTGATTTTCTAAAAAACGTGTTTGGTTTGTATTTTTCAGTCTTATTTTTCAGAAAAAGATATAGCGTTTTCTGAAAAACTAGAGAATGGAAAAAAGTCATTTGCGAGAAAATATGAAAATGCAATTTTCTAAAAAACAAAAATAGAAAATGGAGCAAACCAAACGCTCCCTTAATCTTTCACGCTTGATTTGCCGTTTGAGCGGTAGCGACCGTTCACGCAATAGCACCCACCCTGGCATTTGTCCACCTGATTGCTTGGCCCCGTGTGACCTATAGAGGAGATAAATCATGATGATTGAGAAAGTAAAAGGTTAGGGAGAGGGGGGGAGAGATTTTTTACATAGGATGCAAGAATTTACCCCTCATTAGTCTCGTGGCTTGAATCCAAAACCTTTAATGAAAATTTATCAATTTTGTACCATCTCAGTTATGCCCGCTAATACTTAATAATCTGCAATAGGTCAAGTAGCCAAGAGGTCGCTTGACAGTCGTGCCTAATTGATGCAGACAAAGATCAATTCGAGAAAATAATTATAATATTTTTTATTTTTTTAATTTAATATTTAGATTATTTTTGTTAGTTTCAAAATTTAGTAGTTAGAGTATGTCTATATTCATGTTTTGTTAATTTCTTTTTAGTATTTAATTCCAATTGATAGGATTTCTTTTGTTTATTTATAAGATATGAATTAAGGTCTGTATCTAAGAATTTTTTTTCTTCGAATTTTAATATCTAGCATGTATATAAATCTGTATTTTATTTATTTAAAAATACATTTTTTTCTTTGTATATCAAAATAAATATTTTGCTATTAATTTTTTCACCAAATAAATTAATAAATAATATTTAATATGAGCATCATGTCCAATTGACCAATTCACTCTTGGTAAAAAATCAAAAAGATATTCTAATTTTAAAAACTTATAAAAGCCGGGAATGTTTTTGAAAAATCCTCAACAATAAATATCTCTTTGGGTTCACTCCCCATATAGATGTTTATTTTTTTCACAACTTGGTCCTTCGTTTTCACTTCCTGAGAAAAAAATATTAGGGAGTAAAAAAGACAGATTAGGGAGTGAAAAAAAAAATTTACGGAGGAGTGAATCCAAAGAAATAAAGTATTAGGAAGTGAAAAATAAACTTCTATGGAGGTGTGAATTCAAAGAAATGTTTAAAAAAATGGATTTTTTTATAATTAATTTATCGTTAAAAGTGCGTGAAGATTTATAATTTAAATGGTTAGATTTAATTTTTATCCTATAATAACTAAATCATTAAGATTTTATGAAGTGGGGTAAAAATCACAGTAGATCTTTTTTTATTGTCAAAAGATTGTTTTTTATTAATTAATTATAAAAGGCAACTAATCTTATATTTTATTCCAAAAATACTTTTATTCTAATTCTAGTGTAATAGTTAGGGTATAAAATCAGAGTATTTTTGGATAAAAAATTAAATGAGGTCTTTTATCGGTAAATTCTATAAAAATCTCTTTTTTAAACATCACTTTGAATTCATTTTTCACTCCTTAATCTTTATTTTTCCACTCCCCATATAGAGAGTGAACCCAAAGAGATGTTTGTGATTAGGAATTTTTCAAAAAAAAACCCTACTTTTAAATGATAGAAAATGAAAAAGGTATCCTAATTATTTTCCCTTGATTGATCGTTTCAATGATTGTTAGAACTATTAGAAATAATTTTAAGACCTTAATATTTTTTTAAAAATAAATATTAAAAATATTATTAGAGACATTTAATTTTATTAGTAAAATTTAAAATGACAATTTCATATATTATAAAAGATTATTTATGTAATTGAGAGTCGTGACCCATCATATAGCAATAATTTTATCTTGTGCCAAACCTCCATCTTTATTAGTAAAATTTAAAAAATAAAAATTATTTTATGTTAAACTTAACTTTCAGGCATAATTTATTAAAAAATATTATATTTGTCTAATAAATATTTTTAATTAAATAAATAAAATAAAATTTCGTGCATAAAATATTAAAAATACTAACTAATTTGTTAACGAGTAATAACTTATTGAATTCTATTAGTATAACACTATTAATATATATTTTAATTATTATTATTTTTTAAATTATCGATCAATTTTAACTTCGATAAAGTAAAATTTTAATGTGACCATAAAATTATTACTATATTTCTATGTGACATAGAGGTAACAGGTTCGAATAATATATATAATTATTGCTACTATATATATTTTGCACTTAGAAAAATATTTTAATACAATATTTTGCAAAAATATTGTTCACAAAAAATATTAGTACTTTGAAAAGTACTTGAAAAATATTGTGCACTTAAACATCTTTTGTATTTGAAAAATATTGTGCACTTAAAAATATTTTGTATTTAAAAATATTGTAATATTTTGTACTTGAAAATTTAATGCATTTGTAAATTTAACTTTACTTTTTTTTTAAAAAAAATTTACTCTCTTTTTTTTTTTACTCTCCTCCTTTGTCATATATAAAAAACTGGTAAAAAAATAATTGTGAATCAGAGCCAATTTATTTTGTAAAAATTGAAAACACATATTGAACCAATTCTAGTGAGTCTAAGCCACAACAAGAATCAAACAACTAAATTAAACTCTTTCAGGTCCTGTCTAACCCAGTTAGCTACTTACTAACTGTTATATAACAGTAGCTTTCACTAGGGTTAGTCAAGTTAAGTGATCTGATCAAGTTAGATTTTCTAAGCTTGAACACTAACTTGATTGCTGTTCAAATGTATTTATCGCCCCAACTGCTCTAGATACACTGACTTAAAGCATCCTGAGTCAAGGCATAGACCTAAGCATCTCAACCGAGTCTAGGTTATCAATCAAAGTGTCCTAATGTGCTTGTGAGATGCTGACTTCTAGATCTATAGGAGCATGCAATTCTAGAGTGAAAGCCTAGGCTAAATCCATTGCGTAGAAAACCCTAGTTTTAAAGGGGATAATTTTTCAAAAAAATCTAAATCGGAAAAGAATTTTTTTAAATTCAAGAAAAAAAATAAAAGCGATTTTTCAAAAGATTTGAAATACTAGTTTTGAAAATTTTTTAAAAACATACATGATAATAGTGCTATTCTACTAAGCACAACCCTAACTGCCTTCTTAGTAAGCTAAACTCAGACTCAGGTAAGGGTTTAGTAAAGATGTCGGCTAGATTAGATTTCGAGTCCACATGCATAAGTACAATTTCACCCCTGGCTACATGATCCCTAACAAAATGATGTTTAACTTCAATGTGTTTGGTTCGGGAGTGATGAATAGGGTTTTTCGTAAGATTGATTGAGCTTATGTTGTTAATGAACACTTTGGTTTGGGCATAGTCTAGCTGAAAGTCCTTAAGAGTGTGCATCATCCATAAAAGTTGTGCTACACACTCTCCTAGGATAACATACTCTACTTCAGTTGTGGATAAGGCAACGCAATGTTGCTTTCTACTGCGCCAGCTGACTAGATTATGTCCTCATAATTGACAACTTCCACTTATACTCTTTCTATCTAGTTTACATTCGGCATAGTCTGAGTCAGAGTATCCTGATAATTCAAAGTTAGAGGTCCTAGGATATCAAATACCTACATTTAGGGTACCCTTAATGTACCTAAGGATTCTTTTTAGGATCGCTAAGTGAGACTCCTTAGCACAGGTTTGGTATCTAGCGCACATTCTTACTACGAACAGAATGTCGGGTCAACTAGCAGTTAAGTATAATAAACTACCTATCATGCTTCTATAAAGTTTTAAGTCCACTGATTTACCTTCAGGGTCATTGTCTATTTTGACATTTGTGGCCATGGGAGTTCCTAAACTCTTAGAGTTTTTCATTTTGAATTTCTTGACTAATTCTCTTGCATATTTGGACTGATGAACATAGTTACCATCCCTGGTTTGTTTTATTTATAGACCTAAGAAAAAGTTTAGTTCACCTACCAAACTCATGTCAAACTCACTCTCCATAATTTTAACAAAGTCTTTTAAAAAGTTAGAATTTGTTGACCCGAATATTATCTCATCTACGTAGATTTGAGCTATAAATAAGTCTTTTTCTAAGGTTTTAACAAATAAAGTTGAGTCAATTTGGCCTTGGTTAAATTTCTTAGAAATCAAGTAGGTTGATAGTCTTTCGTACCAGACCATAGATGCTTGTTTTAACCCATAAAGGACTTTCCTAAGTTTGAAAACATACTCTGGATTGTCTAAGTCCTCAAATCCTGGGGGTTGCCCTATATGCACTTCATCTTTTATGAACCAATTAAGAAAGACAGACTTGACATCCATTTGGTATAGTTTAAAACCTCTATGGGCTGCAAAAGCTAGTAACATCCTAATGTTGATGCAATCTGACCTGATTGTTGTTTTAGTGCTGACACCGATTAAGTTTAGTTGAGTAAGATCAATTCGGATTAAGTGTCTTGGCCGAAAGCTGGGCAGAAATCCTGGTGAGTGAAGCCGGGTCCTAGCAAGGGAAGCTAGGTGAAAAAATCCTAGTGAGTGAAGCTAGGTGAAGGAAATCCTGGTGAGTGAAGCCGGGTCCTAACAAGGGAATTAAGCTAGGTGAAGGAAATCCTGGTGAGTAAAGTCGGGTCCTAGCAAGGGAAGCTAGGTGAAGTAAATCCTAGTGAGTGAAGCTAGGTTGGACTAAGTCCCGGTAAGTAAAGCTGGGCATGAAGTCTTGGTCCGAGGGACTGAGCATTAAGTGTACTGGTCAAAGAGGGCTCGGTAGCTCATTCTCCGGACCAGACTGAGTCAGAGAAGGCAAGGGAGCATGTTCTCTAGACTGAGGTCTAACTTGAGTTAGTTATGGTCAGGATTGGGCCATGAATTAATCAAGTAAGTTGGCTGGATCGGTCTGAGATCCAATCAGGGAGTTGGCACGAACTCCAGGATGTCTGATCTGTCTGTTGACCAATCCACAAAGTTTCTGAGGAAATAGAAGGCTTTCTGAACAGTCTGGTGACTGATCTGAAAACATTCTGTGAGGTCACAGGAATGTTGGTGATCGATCAATGTGATTGGTTAGGGCTTTCCTGGACTGATCAGGAGGTAGCCTGATCAGTCTAGCCCCATGTTGATCAATCAGCTGGACCGATCAACCACCTTGCTGATCAGTCAGGCTGACCGATTAGGCCATTGGCTGATCGATCAGTGAGACCGATCAGGGTCTTGATTGCCTAACCCTGGAATTCACAGTAAGGTTGAGGATCGGTCTGGTGATCGATCGCCGATCTCTGATCGGTCAGTAAGACTGATTAGAACTTCACTAGATCGATCAGAATAGAGTCTGATTGGTCAAGAGGGTGTCTGATCGGTCAGGGTGACCGATCAACCCCTTAGAACTTTAATTCAAACGGTTGTCAGATTCCTGATTTGCTTCTGATTCGCTTTTGATTTGCTTTTCTAATAACTCTGTGAGTGTGCAGATGATACAGAGCTGTGGAGAAGCAAGAAGGAGGGTCAATAGTGACTTTCGCTATGACTATTTTGTTTGGTATGTGTTTGCATGTTTCAACGACATCTGGCCTGAAGCTTCAGCTGAAGAGATGACTTCAGTGAGCCCAGAAGGGGGTCTGTAGGTCAGTGGGTGATGATGCCGTGGGTCAGTGTGTTGGGACCGGGTGCATGTTGACATGGATGCAGGTTCGTAATTTTAAAAATTAATTACGTGCAGCGGAAGGTTTAGCATAAATAATTTCTCAAATTATTTAACCACACATCAAAGCATGCAACCTTATATTGTGTAGACATGATCATACATATAAAATTTTACAGAAAGTAAACTAATTTACTTATTACCTCGCGTAACTTGAAGGAAGGGACGAGATCCAACCGTAAGCGTCCCTTGGAAGCTCCACCTCTATTCGCGTCCACGCCGAGTTTTATTCGGGATGACTTCGCAAAGCCACGAGTTTCGTGCCGACAAGAACTACTAGATTTTCCAAAGGCACGACAAGAATACCAAGAGAGAGATTGGAAGACTAACCACCAAACGAAGAACGGAATCAAGATTCCGGGAAGGAAGGAGTTGCGCCCGCTTCTTCTTCTTCTCACGGCAGCTGCTTGGTGGCCAAGGGTGGCTAAAGCTCACGGCAACAAGGGGGTCCTCTAGGGCCGGCGACACTAGAGAAGGGAGAGGGAGAGAAGGAGAGAGAGAGAGGGCTTATTTCTAGATCTCTTAGATTAATTTCCAAGCCTTGCCTTGACTCCTTTATATAGTGATCTCTCAACCGCCAAGTCTCCTTTTTATGGAATAAATTTTCATAAGAAATTTATCATATAAATTTTGCTATGATTTATTCCATTATGCCAAGTTTTTATCATAATTTAATTTATGATGAAAACAACCATGTCTCCCTTTTCTTATGGAATAAATTTTCACAAGAAATTTATTATATAAATTTTTTCTTGTCATGGAAAATCAATTCATAATTGATTTTATAAAATAAAATAAACTATTCAAGTTTATTTTAATTTCTATGAAAATAATAAACCAAACCTCGGTTTATAAAATTTATATTATCCATAATTTTATAAAACAAACCACACTTGGTTTATTTTATAACTTGAACCAAACAATTTGGTTTTTCCCTTTTGATGTGGCCGGCCAAACAAAGAGGGTGGGACCCTCTTTGGCTGGCCAAACCCAAGCTAAGATCTTATGAATTAAACTCATTTAATTCGTCCAATAAGTCTTCAAAAGACTTAGCCATTTTATGCTTCCGATGCGTCAATGAAAAATTCAGATTCGACTTATCTTTCTTGATCGAAAAATCCAATTTTCAACTCGTTTTAAATCCCTCGGATTACTCGTAGTGCGTGTAACTAAATAGGCTTTCGATTTATGTTGGACGTCTATAATTAACCAATTATAGAACGATCATGAGTAGCACCTAGTAGTACATCATGATCCCCAATTAATCGAAAGATCAACGGTTGACCTCAGAAACAATTCTGAAACCCTTCAGCAGCTTTAATGAATCGTGCCTCATTCCCTTCACCATCTTATACCCACTTGGTTCAGGACATGGTTTATGTGTGTCAGTCCCCACTAGGCTGACTACGTCACACCTAGCCCAAGCAATGTTTTTCTCGTCTTACGGATTCTAATTACTCTCATGTATCTGAGAGATTCATACTCTGAACATGTGATGCTCTGGCCAGAGGCTTCGAGTAACAATCCGACGATAGACCTTGGGTATACATCTCCTCGCAAGGAGTGGTGAATCCTTTGTAGGCTGTTCAAACATCTTCGGGCACTTCGGCTTATACCCAATCATCCTGGGTCCACACCTCCTTGGAAATGCTTGCTTAATATGTCAAAGTATAAGTCTTCATGACCAAGATGACTTGAACACCGCAAGTCAAAGGAACATCACACTTAAGCTGCAGTAAGAACTTCACTGACATGTCTATATGTAGACTACCATATGAAGTTTTACAGCCAGTCACTCCAATGAACTAGTTCCCTTAACTAGCATTCATGTTTATCTCTGGACATCTCAATGTCTCTAGCCAGTGAGAATCAGCTGATTAGAGAATAACCCATGCTAGTCTCAACAGAATTGATAGTGTCCGTATTTATCAATTCATCGACTAGGGACAATTTCAACACTTCACAATTGCACATGTAGAGATAATCACTAGTTGTGAATTCATCAGAAATTCTCTCATTCTGTGAATTGTATTGCGGACATTCAGTAAGTGAGTTTAAGATCTCAATCAAATACACAAACATGTATACTCAAATAGTGAATCTTCATTTATTAAAATAAACGATTACAATCATAAGACGATTGCCTTAGGACACTTCTCTCATATTACTAACAAACTCCCACTTGGCCTAATGCCAATCGCTATGGTATCCAATACCACAGGCTCTAACATGACCCTCAAACTTGCTTTGAGGCAAGGCCTTAGTTAAAGGATCCGCTAAATTCCTTTTAGTGGGAATTCTCTCAATTTGTATATCATTCCTACTTATAATCTCTCTGATCAGATGATAGCGGCGAAGCACATGTTTAGATCGCTGATGAGACCTTGGTTCCTTTGCTTGTGCAATAACTCCATTGTTGTCGCAGTAAACCGGTATTGCTTCATCAATGGTTGGAACCACACCAAGTTCTGAGACAAACTTCTTGATCCAGACTACTTCTTTTGCTGCTTCCGAAGCTGCAATATATTCCGCTTCCGTGGTAGAATTCGCTACAGTGTCTTGCTTGGAACTCTTCCAACTTATTGCGCCTCCATTTAAAATAAATACGTATTCGGACTGAGATTTGGAGTCATCCTTATCTGTCTAGAAACTGGCATCTGTATACCCACGTATTATCATATCTCCTTCTCCATATATTAGGAACACATCCTTAGTCCTTCTTAAGTACTTAAGGTTTGTCTTGACAGCCGCCCAATGATCCATTCCTGGATCAGACTGGTATCTGCTTGTGACGCTCAGAGCATACGATACATCGGGCCTAGTACATAACATAACATACATGATAGATCCTATCGCGGATGCATAAGGAATCTTATTCATGCAAATCCTCTCGTCTTCTGTGTGCGGACACATAGACTTTGAAAGGTTGATCCCATGCCTGATGGGAAGGTAATCTTTCTTGGATTCCGACATGCTAAACCTTTTTAGCACTTGGTCTATATATGTAGACTGCGAAAGACCAAGCAATCATTTTGATCTATCTCTATAGATTCTAATCCCAAGGATATAGGTTGCTTCTCCCAGGTCTTTCATGGAGAAAGTTTTGGAAAACCAAATTTTAATCGACTGTAAGACTGATATATCGTTTCCTATAAGTAATATGTCATCGACATATAATACTAGGAATACGACTGCACTCCCACTAACCTTCTTGTACACACAAGGTTCGTCAGGATTTTGTGAGAAAGCTTCAGGTTGTATCATGTATGTTGGATCGAGAGAACCGATAAAGGGGGGGTGAATATCGGAAAACTTTCGGATTTATGGAACGAGCAATTTGCACAGCGGAAAGAAACAAAACACGCGAACACAGTACTTTTTTACTTGGTTCGGAGCCTAGGTCGACTCCTACTCCAAGGCCCACGATCGTTGATCGTTTACTTTGGGCAATTCTATATGAGCGCAAAATCAGTTTACAAGAATAGATTTACAAGTATAGCACCATAAACTTTTAATAAAAAAAAGACTCTTCTTTTACCGACGTCCGGTTGTAGGTTGACTTTCCGGAGCAGCGGGATGTCGTAGGCTCGAGTTAGGCAGTTTCCGCAGCAAGGCGTGAGCACAGAAGAGCGTGGAAGCGTTGGTTCGAAGTTATTGTGGAAAGCTTGGGCGTTGGGTGCTATTTATAGCACCTCGGGGCGCCCAGGACATCGGGGGCGCCCTGCCACGTGTCAAGCGATCCCTAATCCTCTCGGTCAAGCTTTATCCCACCCGAATAGGGATGAGGTTTGACCCTGGGGGCGCCCTGGACGCTGAGGGCGCCTTGCTTGACTTTTTCCGCGCTGGCTTCTCGGCTGGATAAGGGTGATTGACTCTGCTGACATGGGCGCGGGCCGCTGAGGGCGCCCTGGTTGCTGAGGGCGCCCTGGTTGCTGAGGGCGCCCCGGCCAGTAGTCAGCCGAACTCCTTTTTACTTCACTTGTTTCTTGTTCACCTTGGAGGCGCCCTACTCAGCTGCTGCCTCACTCCTTTGAGGCTCTCTGAGCTGCAGACACACGTTCTTTTGGTCCTGCATCCAGGGTTAGTCCGAAAACAATATAAAACATTAATTTGTTAGTTTATACAGCCTTAGCTGTCTTGGTTCTGACTTTGGGCCTCCCAAATGGAGCCCTAGGTCGAACCGACGCCTACTGTTCCCTCGACGGGGAACGCGTCCTCACCTACTCCTCTCGGGAGAGTTTACCTGATGCCAACCGCTCCTTTGGTTGGACTTTTGCCTGACGGTCCTTTGCCAGGTCTTGGATACTGACAGTCCTTCGCCAGTTGCCTAGCAGTCCTTCGCTAGGGCTTGGATACTGGCAGTCCTTCGCCAGGTGCCTAGCAGTCCTTCGCTAGGTCTTGGATACTGGCAGTCCTTCGCCAGTTGCCTAACAGTCCTTCGCTAGGACTTGGTGACTAGCAACTCTTCGCTAGTTGCCTAGCAGTCCTTCGCTAGGACTTGATGACTAGCAACCCTTCGCTAGTTGCCTAGCAGTCCTTCGCTAGGGCTTTGTATCCTGGCATTCCTTCGCCAGGTGTCTAGCAGCCCTTCGCTAGGACTTTGTTTCTGCACACTTAAGTAACTTTATTAGATCACAAATAAACTTAACTTTGAATCCTTTGCCAATATCAAAACAAGGTTCGATATGGTGCTTTCTGCACCAACAATCTCCCCCTTTTTGATTTATGGCAACACAATTCAAAGTTAAGTAAAAATTATAACAGTTTAAGCACGAAGGTTTAAGACCAATGAAATATAGCAATTAAAAGTCTAAAACTAATGTAATTTGAACAAAAAAAATTCTATAACCAATGTAAATTGAACAGAAAAAATTTGCTCATACTCCCCTTGAATAATTGTGTTATAATCTACTTAGCTTAACACTTAACTTTGACTTTTCCTCCCCCTTTGACATATATCAAAAACAAACATGGGTGAACAAGATATCTAATAGCGATTTTTGAGTTTTTCTAAGTGCTTCATGTTTTTGACAAAGTGTTTTTAAAAATTGAGTAAAAGCATTTTCAAAACATTTTACACATAGATAATTTTCCATTATGAAAAGTTTTTCAAGCCTAAATTTTAAAAAATTTACTTAGGCAAAATTTCCATTTTTGAAGCCAGATTTTTAAAAAAAGTTCAACTTTTAGAATTTAGGAAAAAATCTGTTTACTAAAGAAAATTTTGCACATTTAGATGAATTTGCTTGGAAACACATTGTGCATTTTTATAAACAAAAGTTTAAGAAATTTTTAAGAAATTTCTAGACAAGTTTTTCAGAAAAACTTTACTTAGAAACATTTACCAAAATTTTCAAAAAGATTTTGCTCAGACAAATTTTGTTTACTAAGAAAAATTTTACTTAGAAAAAAAACTTGCACTTAACAAAATTTTGAAACACTTAGAAATACTTAGAAGATTTGAAGCACTTTTTGAAAAAGAGATAAAAATTAAACAAAACTTCCTTTCCTTTTTCTCTTTCCTTTCTCTCCCCCTTAATGTGAAATTCCTTATGTTATAGACTATTTCTAAGATAAACTTTCTGTGAAAAAGGGAAGAAATTTAAGGAAAAGTTTTGTTTACTTTTTCTGCGTACTCTTTTTGAAAAATATATTTTGAAAAAGGTTTAAGGGAAAAAATTGTGTATCAGAGCCTATGAGTTTTGAAAATAAAAATACTTAGTATAATTCTGAAGGTACAGCAAGCATCTTAAATTGTACTAAAGAAAAACTCTACTTTGAAAAGTATTGTGAGATTTTAAAAAATTTGTATTTGTAGGCAAGTCTTTAGATAATTCACGTACTTAGAGCACTATTGTCTTGGAGAAGCTTTTATTTGGAAAAGATTTTTAGAAAAAATATTTTAAGGTACATTTGGAAGAATACAAAAAATGTTATGCAAAAGAAAATTTGAAACACATTTTCACTTTGAAAAAGATTGAAAAAATTATTTTTTTTTAAACATGTTTAGTATTGCACTTTAAAAAAATATTTGTACTTTGTAAATATTAGTGCTTTGAAAAAGTATTATTTGAAAAATATATATTTTTGAAAAATATGCAAGTACTTTAAAAAAAATAGATTGAGCCTTTTTGGAAAGTCTAAGTACTATTTTTGAAAACTATTAGACTTTGAAAAATATAAATAATTTTTGAAAAATATTATGCATTTTGAAAACATAATATTTTACTTGACTTGGTTTATCTTTCAGTCTGACACAATCACAGGAAACCTTGTTAACTACAAGGACATTTTCCTAAGTGTCCTGGAAATTTTTCAACCCAAGTAAGTATTATAAAATTAATTTCATAAGCCATAAGAATAATAGTATTTTGAAGGAAAATTATTTAAGTTTTCAAAAGGATTTTAAACATGCAGTACATGAAATCATATAATTTTGAAAATGTTCAATAATTCTTTTAATTTTGATCTCCCTCTAAACTTGACTCAGTCCTAGGAAGCTTGTTGACTACAAGCGATCTTCCTCTGAGTTTTAAGGTTTGATTTAAATTATAAGAATTATCTAATAACTTCAAAACAAATAATTATCAAAAAAACTCTTCAGAAATTCTTCTTTTGACTCAAGCTCCCCCTAAATTTGACACATCCTAGGAGTCCTTATAGATCATGAAGTGGACCTTCCTCTATGCCTTTAGGGTTTATTAAAATCAAAAGAATAATTTTGAATAACCTTCTGAGTATGATAAATTTCAAGGAGATACATTTTTGAAAACATAACTTGAAATGATAACACAGTTTTTGAAAAATATTTTGAAATAATGATAATTTTTCAAACAGATAGTAGTATAAGAAGGTTTTTGACTCAATTTTTGAAAACCTTATCGAGATGATAATAAGATTTAGGGGATAAGGTTTTTAAAAAAATTTAAATTTTTTGAAAAGTATTAAAAGAAACTCCCCCTGTATCCGACACAGTCTGACTTTTATCTAAGTTCCTTAAGGGGTTTCATTGGGCAAGTTTGACTATGTGGACTAGGGTTGACTGTTTTGACCAAGTTTGACCAATCAATGACTAAAACAAAACAAGCCCTAGATTATATTTAAAACGAGTCTATCGAGATATTTAACATGAAATTTCATATTAAAAAAATGTTAGAAATGAAAAAGTAGGGTGCAGTACAATAAATTGACAAAACAAAATAGAGATAAGTTTGAATAACTTTTGCAAACCTTTTCATTTAAAAGGATAGTGAATTATACTTTTAGGTCCTAGATGTCTCACCCAGTTCTACGTGATTAAGCATGTTAACCTTATGGGTTTTGTGAGACAAATATTTTAATTTTGAAAACATGGTTAATTTTGAAAAGTTAGATTAATTTTGAAAACAATTAGTTTTAAATTTGAAAAGGAATATTTGAATCTAAGATTAACTGAACATTTGTGTTAGATTCGAATTTGACAAAGAGTAGATTGAATTAGAATTTCAAAAATTGGCTTCCAAGTCTTGGCGAGGCACTAAGTCTTCTTTGGCCGTAGCCTTATTGGATCATCAACCCTTCCTTGACAAAGCCGTTTAATGAAATTTCATTTTCAAAATTAATCTTTGAAAAGTTCTGGTCTAACTAGTTTAGGTTTTGGATCGGTAGCTTCGGCTAGTTTCACCAGTCTAAAGAGACCAAGTAAACTTGACCTTATTACGCTCTTCTGTGCTCACGCCTTGCTCCGGAAACTGCCCAACTCGAGCCTACGACGTCCCGCTGCTCCGGAAAGTCAACCTACAACCGGACGTCGGTAAAAGAAGAGTCTTTTTTTATTAAAAGTATATGGTGCTATACTTGTAAATCTATTCTTGTAAACTGATTTTGCGCTCATATAGAATTGCCCAAAGTAAACGATCAACGATCGTGGGCCTTGGAGTAGGAGTCGACCTAGGCTCCGAACCAAGTAAAAAAGTACTGTGTTCACGTGTTTTGTTTCTTTCCGCTGTGCAAATTGCTCGTTCCATAAATCCGAAAGTTTTTCGATATTCACCCCCCCTCTATCGGTTCTCTCGATCCAACAAGTGGTATCAGAGCGGGGTAGTTCAAACTTGGTGCAACCACCAGTTTGAAAGTTTTTCGGATTTACAAAATTTTTAATCTTATTTCTTTTCTTTCTAGTTAATCAACACCACTAGATCTTTTTCGCCTTTTATTTTAAAATAAAAAATATCTGTAGGTGGATTTAAAATATCCTTATGCCTTTTTCAATTTTGAATTCTCATTTTTTCACCAGAAGTTAGAATTGTTAAAATAATCAATTTTTGAAAATTTGTTATAAACTTTTTTATTATTATTTTAATATTTTTTTCGAAAATCGTGCTACCTTAATCTGAGAAAATTTTCTCCCAAACATTAAAGACTTACTTTTTATCATTAATCAAAATTGATAAAGTAACATTTTCAAAAATTTGACATAATTTTTTATTATTATTCTACCTCGAAATTCATGCAATATTTTTTTTGGCTATTTTTCTCTCTCCCACACTACTAATCCAAGACCAAGTCTTGGTACATTTCTATTTTTTTCTTTTTGTGTGCAAGATCTATCGTTTTAAATGGCCAATCAAGAATGGAACAGTGTCCGTCCACCACTTTTCTCCGGCAAAAACTTCAACTCCTGGAGAAGTCTAATGGAGTCCCTTCTGAAGGCCCACATGGACATATGGCGGATCATCCAAACGGGATTCTCTTTTCCCGTAGAAGATGAGTCATCAATCGAGTGGGACAAACTGGATGAACACACCCTCAACCAAATCGAGACCGATGCAAGGGCAACTGCAATTCTACAATGTGGCCTAACCAAAGAGCAACTCGAGCTAGTAGGTCCATGCAGATGTGCTAGAGAAATCTGGGAAAAACTGATTGACCTTCATCAAGAGATCTCAGATGAAGAAGAAGATCAGGTAAGTTATCTTGCCCTTTCGGTCCAAGCACAAACAGTCGAGTCAGAGTCTGAACCCGAAGTCGAACCAGAATCAGACGACAAATTGACTGAGACGGTAACCGATTTTAAATTCTTTTCAAAATTTGAATTAAATAATCAAATAGATACTATAATGGTCGAGGAAGGTATAGTTTTCATTGCAGGGAAAACTCCAAGAGAACTACAAAAGTGGACTCAACCAGTACCGAAGTCCAACTCAGACTTAGAACATGACGACAAAGAAGGAGATCGAACCAAACTATTCCGATTAGCTCGTGCTCACTACAAGATAATAAAGAAACAAAAAAGAAAGACGACAAGTATCAAGGGGGAGATTCTCAACCGGGAATCAAAAGGTAAATTTTCAATATTTGAAAATCCTTTATTTATCTCAAATAACGTAATTAATTCGTATAAATTTAATATGTTAGAAAATTTGATTCATAATATTGCTGTTTTTGATAATCCAGAATATTATTACGATTATGATATAACTTAGATCATTCTTTTTGCTTTAATTGTATGTTCCTTTTTATTTTGTTTTTATGTTTTTTTTAAAATTAGGATTGATTAGTTTAAAGACAAAACAATTTAACTGAAATTTGAACAACATAGTATTGGGTGGAGGTGAGATGATAGTACGTTAGGGAAAAGCGTTGGTTCGAAGTTATTGTGGAAAGCTTGGGCGTTGGGTGCTATTTATAGCACCTCGGGGCACCCTGGACGTCGGGGGCGCCCTGCCACGTGTCAAGCGATCCCTAATCCTCTCGGTCAAGCTTTATCCCACCCGAATAGGGATGAGGTTTGACCCTGGGGGCGCCCTGGACGCTGAGGGCGCCTTGCTTGACTTTTTCCGCGCTGGCTTCTCGGCTGGATAAGGGTGATTGACTCTGCTGACATGGGCGCGGGCCGCTGAGGGCGCCCTGGCTGCTGAGGGCGCCCTGGTTGCTGAGGGCGCCTCGGCCAGTAGTCAGCCGAACTCCTTTTTACTTCACTTGTTTCTTGTTCACCTTGGAGGCGCCCTGGACACTCAAGGCGCCCTACTCAGCTGCTGCCTCACTCCTTTGAGGCTCTCTGAGCTGCAGACACACGTTCCTTTGGTCCTGCATCCAGGGTTAGTCCGAAAACAATATAAAGCATTAATTTGTTAGTTTATACAGCCTTAGCTGTCTTGGTTATGACTTTGGGCCTCCCAAATGGAGCCCTAGGTCAAACCGACGCCTACTGTTCCCTCGACGGGGAACGCGTCCTCACCTACTCCTCTCGGGAGAGTTTACTTGATGCCAACCTCTCCTTTGGTTGGACTTTTGCCTGACGGTCCTTTGCCAGGTCTTGGATACTGACAGTCCTTCGCCAGTTGCCTAGTAGTCCTTCGCTAGGGCTTGGATACTGGCAGTCCTTCGCCAGGTGCCTAGCAGTCCTTCGCTAGGTCTTGGATACTGGCAGTCCTTCGCCAGTTGCCTAGCAGTCCTTCGCTAGGACTTGGTGACTAGCAGCCCTTCGCTAGTTGCCTAGTAGTCCTTTGCTAGGACTTGATGACTAGCAACCCTTCGCTAGTTGCCTAGCAGTCCTTCGCTAGGGCTTTGTATCCTGGCATTCCTTCGCCAGGTGCCTAGCAGCCCTTCGCTAGGACTTTGTTTCTGCACACTCAAGTAACTTTATTAGATCACAAATAAACTTAACTTTGAATCCTTTGCCAATATCAAAACAAGGTTCGATATGGTGCTTTCTGCACCAACAATGTATACATCCTCAAGCAGGTTTCCATTAAGGAAAGTTGTTTTCACATCCATTTGCCATATCTCATAATCATAATGAGCTGCTATGGCCAGGAGCATCCGAATGGATTTAAGCATAGCTACTGGCGAATAGGTTTCGTCATACACAATTCTTTGATTCTGACGATATCCTTTTGCCACTAACCTAGCCTTAAAGGTAACAACATTACCTTCCATGTTGGTTTTCTTCTTGAAAACCCACTTGCACCCTATGGGCTTAATCCCTTCAGGTGGGTTAACCAAGTCCCATACTTGATTTTCGTACATGGAATCCATTTCCGACTTCATGGCTTCAAGTCATTTGTCCCTTTCTGAACTTTTCAGAACATCATCATAACTGATAAGTTCGTCATCACTAATGAGTAACACGTCGTTTGATTCACTTACGAGAAATCCGTATCTTTTTGGAATATTGCATGTCCTATTAGATCTTCGAAGAA
Organism: Boesenbergia rotunda; assembly: GCA_024364735.1. NCBI lineage: Eukaryota > Viridiplantae > Streptophyta > Magnoliopsida > Zingiberales > Zingiberaceae > Boesenbergia > Boesenbergia rotunda. Next base: position 46,592 of record JAGFNQ010005433.1, on the reverse strand, counting down.
GTGGTGTTGTTTTATGTTCAACTGATAGCTCATCATTATGAATTATTGGTTGTGGGTCTAGACTAGGTGTCTCTGTAATGTCTATTGGAGTTTCTTGAACTTCTTCAAGTTCAATACTACTCCCACTGTCTTCTTGTAAAAGAAATTCTTTTTCCAGAAATACATCATGCCTTGAAACAAACACCTTTTGTTCCAAGGGATGATAAAATTGGTAACCCTTTGTTTCCTTAGGGTATCCAATAAATAGACATTTATCAGACTTAGCATCCAATTTGTCTGATACAGTCCGCTTCACATAAGCAGGACAACCCCATATCTTAAGGTGAGTTAAGTGAGGTTTCTTACTATTCCATGTCTCATATGGAGTAGTAGAGACTACCTTGGTCGGGACTTTGTTTAGCAAGTAAACAGCTGTCTTAAGCGCATAGCCCCAAAAGGATTTTGGAAGAGTTGCATGATTCATCATAGATCTAACCATGTCCATCAAGGTTCGGTTACGCCTCTCAGATACACCATTATGCTGTGGTGTATTCGGCGGAGTCCATTAAGACAATATCCCATTGTCCCTAAGATAATCTTGAAACTCTTGACTTAAGTATTCACCACCCCGATCGGATCGAAGTATCTTAATACTTTTGCCAAGCTGTTTCTCTACATCATTTTTGGACTCTTTGAATTTCTCAAAATCTTCAGATTTGTGTTTCATCAAGAACACATACCCGAATCGTGAGTGATCATCGATAAAGGTAATGAAGTAGCTATAGCCTCCTTGTGCAAGAGTTGACATTGGTCCACATACATCAGTATGTATTAGACCAAGCAATTCTCCCACTGGTTTACCTTTTCCAGAAAAGGGTAATTTGGTCATCTTGCCTTTTAAGCATGATTCGCATGTATCAAATGAACCGGGTTCAAATGATTCCAGAATTCCACATCGGTGTAATTTGATCATGCGTTTCTTACTTATATGGCCAAGACGATAATGTCACATATAGGAGTCTATTTGATTATCTATTCGAGCACGTTTGTTGCTAACTTTGATATTGAAAACGTCACCGGATAAATCTAAGGTGTAGATACCATTGTATAAAGTTCCCGTCCCATAAATAACATCATTTAAAGTTATGTAACAACAATTGTTACAAAAAGTTAAATGATAACCCTTTTCATTCAAGCATGAAATAGATACAATGTTCTTTATTAACGAAGGAACAAAATAACAATTATCCAATTCTAAGACAAGTCTAGCAGGGAGCTTTAGCAAATATGTTCCGATGGAAACAGCAGCAATCTTTGCTCCATTTCCAACTCGCAAATTCGCTTCTCCCTTGACGAGTCTTCTTCTATTCCTTAGCCCCTTTATGTCATTACATATATGTGAGCTACACCCAGTATCCAGTACCTAGGTGTACGAGGAAATAGAGTGACATTCAATAACGAAGATACCTGAAGAGGATGGGGCATCGGATGCCTTCCTCTTCAAGGACTAAAGATAAACCTTGCAGTTTCTTCGCCAGTGGCCCTCCTTGCCACAGTGATGGCAAGTGCCTTTTGGGGTCTTTTCAGTCTTTTTGGCCTTTTTCTTCTTTCCCTTATTCTGTTCTTTGGCCTTCCTCTTAGAGCCTTTCTTCGAGGAACCAACTAATAGTACCGTCTTCTGATCCTGCTTCACAGAAGGCTCTATAGTCTTCAGCAGGTTGAGCAACTCAGGAATGGTAGTCTCCAGTTTGTTCATCCGATAGTTCATCACAAATTGTGAATAACTTTTAGGCAAACAATGCAAAATTAAGTCAATACTTAGTTCATGATCCATTGCAAAACCGAGTGTGCCTAGTCGCTCAATATACCCCAACATCTTCAACACAAACTGTGAGACACAAGTGCCTTCTTGCATCTTAGAGGTGAAGAGGAGTCTGGAGACCTCGAACCTTTCGGATCTCGCCTGCTCGTCAAACAACTCATGAAGATGGAAGATGATGGTATAAGCATCCATATGCTCATGCTGCTTTTGCAGCTCAGGTACCATAGCGGCTAGCATGATGCAACTCGCAAGTTCAGAATCGGCCACATGTTTCTGATAGTCCACTAACTGGTCTGGAGTTGCATTTTCGGGAGGACGGTTGGGAAGTTGATCTTCAAGGACATAAGCAAGCTTTTCTGCCTTGAGGACTATCCTCAGGTTTCGAAGCCAGTCCATGAAGTTTGGCCCAGTCAGCTTATTGGTGTCCAAAATGGAACGCAAATTCAGAGAAGACATGATCAAGTGATTATCCTAGAAATACAAATTGAACTTATGTGAGAAGAATGATAAAGAATGCATCAACATACATTAATTAAATCTTATTTATTTTTCGAATTGAATAACCCTTTTTATCAATTCGGGAGATCGTAGAAAAATCTCCAAATAGGTTGATATCCAACCATAGATAAGAACAACCATGGCTGTGGCCATCAAGTTATTCTTAGCTATGAAGGTAGGTAATTATACCGATTACATATTACATATATGTAACTATCACTTTATACTATCAACTAATTGAATGTTTGCATAAATCATTGGGTTGTTAACTCATTAACAAGTATGCAACAATATACATAGCACCCAACTGCACCTTTCTTTACATCGACCTTGGCTGTGGCACAACAAATCGATGCTCCAAGCTTAAGGCTAACCCATTAATCAAGAAATAGTTTTAATATGGTTGGAGCTCATTCAACTGTTTAGTTAGGCTTGGATGTGTCCAACAACCAAAACTAAGGATTGACCTCTGACTCCAACTATATTAATCATAAACTAATTCCATGATTTGAACATGTTGAGGTTCAAGCCGGGCATGGATGTGTCCATCAACCCAAACGAGAAACAAAACTCCGGTTCTAACCATATTAATGGAAGGTGTTGGCCTTAATATTTTGTAAGGGGTTTTGGGTCTCATCCTTTTCTTTCTAAGCACATTCATGACATATAATTATGTCATGTACTAACGATTTCCTTAATAAAGTATGTATGTGATTTAATTTATCAAGTCTCATTAATTGAATTAGGAACCGAATTTCCTAATTCTAATTTCATACTTTATTTAAGAAATTGTTTTGGGAAACAATTTCCTAAATTGTCATAATCAATTTCGGAAATAATATGTTTAAGACTTTGATTTCTCTAAATCAAATTTTATTAAATTAAGAGACAGATTTCCTTAATTCAACTACATATTATTTTCATGAAAATCTTATTTAAGGAAATAAACTCTATAGGAAACAATTTTCCTAATTAATTTTGGAGACAACAATATGTAAGAGCATCATCTCATAAATCAAATAAGGAAATTATCGTTTGAGAATCACCTCAAAAATTTCTAAGATTTGATCACATATTTTATTTATGGACTAATTAATTACAACAAACTATTTTCTTTGGGTGGCTCCCTGAGGCACTCCCCAAAGAAAAGAAATTTGTTGTAAATCTAATTTGG
>JAGFNQ010005433.1:0-25586 GCA_024364735.1 Boesenbergia rotunda | reverse complement strand
CATAGCTACTGGCGAATAGGTTTCGTCATAATCAATTCCTTGTTTCTGACGATATCCTTTTGCCACTAACCTAGCCTTAAAGGTAACAACATTACCTTCCATGTGGTTTTCTTCTTGAAAACCCACTTGCACCCTATGGGCTTAATCCCTTCAGGTGGGTTAACCAAGTCCCATACTTGATTTTCGTACATGGAATCCATTTCCGACTTCATGGCTTCAAGCCATTTGTCCCTTTCTGAACTTTTCAGAACATCATCATAACTGATAGGTTCGTCATCGCTAATGAGTAACACGTCGTTTCGATTCACTTACGAGAAATCCGTATCTCTCTGGAATATTGCGTGTCCTATCAGATCTACGAAGAAGTGGTGTTGTTTTAGGTTCAACTGATAGCTCATCATTATGAGTTATTGGTTGTGGGTCTAGACTAGGTGTCTCTGTAATGTCTATTGGAGTTTCTTGAACTTCTTCAAGTTCAATACTACTCCCACTGTTTCTTGTAAAAGAAATTCTTTTTCCAGAAATACAGCATGCCTTGAAACAAACACCTTTTGTTCCAAGGGATGATAGAATTGGTAACCCTTTGTTTCCTTAGGGTATCCAATAAATAGACATTTATCAGACTTAGCATCCAATTTGTCTGATACAGTCCGCTTCACATAAGCAGGACAACCCCATATCTTAAGGTGAGTTAAGTGAGGTTTCTTACTATTCCAGTCTCATATGGAGTAGTAGAGACTACCTTGGTCGGGACTCTGTTTAGCAAGTAAACAGCTGTCTTAAGCGCATAGCCCCAAAAGGATTTTGGAAGAGTTGCATGATTCATCATAGATCTAACCATGTCCATCAAGGTTCGGTTACGCCTCTCAGATACACCATTATGCTGTGGTGTATACGGCGGAGTCCATTGAGACAATATCCCATTGTCCCTAAGATAATCTTGAAACTCTTGACTTAAGTATTCACCACCCCGATCGGATCGAAGTATCTTAATACTTTTGCCAAGCTGTTTCTCTACTTCATTTCTGAACTCTTTGAATTTCTCAAAAGCTTCAGATTTGTGTTTCATCAAGAACACATACCCGAATCGTGAGTGATCATCGATAAAGGTAATGAAGTAGCTATAGCCTCCTTGTGCAAGAGTTGACATTGGTCCACATACATCAGTATGTATTAGACCAAGCAATTCTCCCACTGGTTTACCTTTTCCGGAAAAGGGTAATTTGGCCATCTTGCCTTTTAAGCATGATTCGCATGTATCAAATGAACCGGGTTCAAATGATTCCAGAATTCCACATCGGTGTAATTTGGTCATGCGTTTCTTACTTATATGGCCAAGACGACAATGCCACGTATAGGAGTCTATTTGATTATCTATTCGAGCACGTTTGTTGCTAACTTCGATATTGAAAATGTCACCGGATAAATCTAACGTGTAGATACCATTGCACAAAGTTCCGGTCCCATAAAGAACACCATTTAAAGTTATGTAACAACAATTGTTACTAAAAGTTAAATGATAACCCTTTTCATTCAAGCATGAAATAGATACAATGTTCTTTATTAACGAAGGAACAAAATAACAATTATCCAACTCTAAGACAAGTCCAGTAGGGAGCTTTAGCAAATATGTTCCGATGGCAACAGCAGCAATCTTTGCTCCATTTCCAACTCGCAAATTCGCTTCTCCCTTGACGAGTCTTCTTCTATTCCTTAGCCCCTGTATGTCATTACATATATGTGAGCTACACCCAGTATCAAGTACCCAGGTGGTTGAGGAAATAGAGTGACATTCAATAACGAAGATACCTGAAGAGGATGGGGCATCGGATGCCTTCTTCTTCAAGGACTCAAGATAAACCTTGCAGTTTCTTCGCCAGTGACCCTCCTTGCCACAGTGATGGCAAGTGCCTTTTGGGGTCTTTTCAGTCTTTTTGGCCTTTTTCTTCTTTCCCTTATTCTGTTCTTTGGCCTTCCTCTTAGAGCCTTTCTTCGAGGAACCAACTAACAGTACCGTCTTCTGATCCTGCTTCACAGAAGGCTCTATAGTCTTCAGCAGGTTGAGCAACTCAGGAATGGTAGTCTCCAGCTTGTTCATCCGATAGTTCATCACAAATTGTGAATAACTTTTGGGCAAACAATGTAGAATTAAGTCAATACTTAGTTCATGATCCATTGCAAAACCGAGTGTGCCTAGTCGCTCAATGTACCCCAACATCTTCAACACAAACTGTGAGACAGAAGTGCCTTCCTGCATCTTAGAGGTGAAGAGGAGTCTGGAGACCTCGAACCTTTCGGATCTCGCCTGCTCGTCAAACAGCTCATGAAGATGGAAGATGATGGTATAAGCATCCATATGCTCATGCTGCTTTTGCAGCTCAGGTACCATAGCGGCTAGCATGATGCAACTCGCAAGTTCAGAATCGGTCACATGTTTCTGATAGACCACTAACTGGTCTGGAGTTGCATTTTCGGGAGGACGGTTGGGAAGTTGATCTTCAAGGACATAAGCAAGCTTTTCTGCCTTGAGGACTATCCTCAGGTTTCGAAGCCAGTCCATGAAGTTTGGCCCAGTCAGCTTATTGGTGTCCAAAATGGAACGCAAATTCAGAGAAGACATGATCAAGTGATTATCCTAGAAATACAAATTGAGCTTATGTGAGAAGAATGATAAAGAATGCATCAACATACATTAATTAAATCCTATTTATTTTTCGAATTGAATAACCCTTTTTATCAATTCGGGAGATCGTAGGAACATCTCCAAATAGGTTGATATCCAACCATAGATAAGAACAACCATGGCTGTGGCCATCAAGTTATTCTTAGCTATGAAGGTAGGTAATTATACCGATTACATATTACATATATGTAACTATCACTTTATGCTATCAACTAATTGAATGTTTGCATAAATCATTGGGTTGTTAACTCATTAACAAGTATGCAACAATATACATAGCACCCAACTGCACCTCTCTTTACATCGACCTTGGCTGTGGCACAACAAATCGATGCTCCAAGCTTAAGGCTGACCCATTAATCAAGAAATAGTTTTAATATGGTTGGAGCTCATTCAACCGTTTAGTCAGGCTTGGATGTGTCCAACAACCAAAACTAAGAATTGACCTCTGACTCCAACTATATTAATCATAAACTAATTCCATGGTTTGAACATGTTGAGGTTTAAGCCGGGCATGGATGTGTCCATCAACCCAAACGAGAAACAAAACTCCTGTTCTAACCATATTAATAGACGGTGTTGGCCTTAATATTTTGTAAGGGGTTTTGGGTCTCATCCTTTTTTTTCTAAGCACATTCAAGACATATAATTATGTCATGTACTAACGATTTCCTTAATAAAGTATGTATGTGACTTAATTTATCAAGTCTCATTAATTGAATTAGGAACCGGATTTCCTAATTCTAATTTCATTCTTTATTTAAGGAATTGTTTTGGGAAACAATTTCCTAAATTGTCATAATCAATTTCGGAAATAATATGTTTAAGACTTTGATTTCTCTAAATCAAATCTTATTAAATTAAGACACAGATTCCCTTAATTCAACCACATATTATTTTCTTGAAAATCTTATTTAAGGAAATAAACTCTATAGGAAACAATTTTCCTAATTAATTTTGGAGACAACAATATGTAAGAGCATCATCTCATAAATCAAATAAGGAAATTATCGTTTGAGAATCACCTCAAAAATTTCTAAGATTTGATCACATATTTTATTTATGGACTAATTAATTACAACAAACTATTTTCTTTGGGTGGCTCCCTGAGGCACTCCCCAAAGAAAAGAAATTTGTTGTAAATCTAATTTGGCCCGCTCCCCGAGGCGTAGCCAAATTAAACTTGACAATTCTTATTCAAAATAGGAAATTAAATTACAACAACTAACTTTAATTTGGGTGGCTCCCCGAGGCACTCCCCAAAGTAAAGAATTTTGTTAATAATTTAAAAACCAATTCGAATTTAATTGTCAATTAATGTTCCATAAATTTGTCTAGACTTTCTTGAAAGAAAGTGCCCAAAATTGCGAGCTTTCCATAAATGGAAAGTTTCCAAAAATAAAAGGCTTTCAGAATATTTGTAAGTTTCTGGTACAAAGAAAACTTACATATTTCCAAAATTGGAAAATTTCCAAAATAGGAAATTTCCAAAATTGGAAAGTTTCCAAAAATGGGAAGTTTTCACAATTATCATAAAATTTCAGAAACTGGGATATTTCAAAAGTTTGCGAAATTTCATGAGGATTTCCAAACTTTGAAATTCCTAAATCTAAAATTTATCATAATTGGAAAGTTTCCATAATTGAAAAATTTTCCAAAATTGAGATCATGACAAAGTTTTCCGCAAAACAATTATATGATTATGTCGAACACTAACCGGCTCTGATACCACTGTTGGGACCGGGTGCATGTTGACATGGATGCGGGTTCGTAATTTTAAAATTAATTACGTGCAGCGGAAGGTTTAGCATAAATAATTTCTCAAATTATTTAACCACACATCTAAGCATGCAACCTTATATTGTGTAGACATGATCATACATTTAAAATTTTGCAGAAAGTAAACTAATTTACTTATTACCTCGCGTAACTCGAAGGAAGGGACGAGATCCAACCGTAAGCGTCCCTTGGAAGCTCCGCCTCTATTCGCGTCCACGCCGAGTTTTCTTCGGGATGACTTCGCAAAGCCACGAGTTTCGTGCCGACAAGAACTACTAGATTCTCCAAAGGCACGACAAGAATACCAAGAGAGAGATGGGAAGACTAACCACCAAACGAAGAACGGAATCAAGATTCCGGGAAGGAAGGAGTTGCGCCCGCTTCTTCTTCTTCTCACGGCAGCTGCTTGGTGGCCAAGGGTGGCTGAAGCTCACGGCAACAAGGGGGCTCCTCTAGGGCCGGCGACACTAGAGAAGGGAGAGGGAGAGAAGGAGAGAGAGAGAGGGCTTATTTCTAGATCTCTTAGATTTATTTCCAAGCCTTGCCTTGGCTCCTTTATATAGTGGTCTCTCAACCGCCAAGTCTCCTTTTTATGGAATAAATTTTCATAAGAAATTTATCATATAAATTTTTCTATGATTTATTCCATTATGCCAAGTTTTTATCATAATTTAATTTATGATAAAAACAACCATGTCTCCCTTTTCTTATGGAATAAATTTTCACAAGAAATTTATTATATAAATTTTTCTTGTCATGGAAAATCAATTCATAATTGATTTTATAAAATAAAATAAACTATTCAAGTTTATTTTAATTTCCATGAAAATAATAAACCAAACCTCGGTTTATAAAATTTATATTATCCATAATTTTATAAAACAAACCACACTTGGTTTATTTTATAACTTGAACCAAACAATTTGGTTTTCCCTTTTGATGTGGCCGGCCAAACAAAGAGGGTGGGGACCCTCTTTGGCCGGCCAAACCCAAGCCAAGACCTTATGAATTAAACTCATTTAATTCGTCCAATAAGTCTTCAAAAGACTTATCCATTTTATGCTTCTGATGCGTCTCTGAAAAATTCAGATTCGACTTATCTTTCTTGATCGAAAAATCCAATTTTCAACTCGTTTTAAATCCCTCAGATTACTCGTAGTGCATGTAACTAAATAGGCTTTCGATTTATGTTGGCCGTCTATAATTAATCAATTATAGAACAATCATGAGTGGCACCTAGTAGTACATCATGATCTCCAATTAATCGAAAGATCAACGGTTGACCTCAGAAACAATTCTGAAACCCTTCAGCAGCTTTAATGAATCGTGCCTCATTCCCTTCACCATCTTATACCCACTTGGTTCAGGACATGGTTTATGTGTGTCAGTCCCCACTAGGCTGACTATGTCACACCTAGTCCAAGCAATGTTTTTCTCGTCTTACGGATTCTAATTACTCTCATGTATCTGAGAGATTCATACTCTGAACATGTGATGCTCTGGCCAGAGGCTTCGAGTAACAATCCGACGATAGACCTTGGGTATACATCTCCTCGCAAGGAGTGGTGAATCCTTTGTAGGCTGTTCAAACATCTTCGGGCACTTCGGCTTATACCCAATCATCCTGGGTCCACACCTCCTTGGAGATGCTTGCTTAATATGTCAAAGTATAAGTCTTTATGACCAAGATGACTTGAACACCGCAAGTCAAAGGAACATCGCACTTAAGCTGCAGTAAGAACTTCACTGACATGTCTATATGTAGACTACCATATGAAGTTTTACAGCCAGTCACTCCAATGAACTAGTTCCCTTAACTAGCATTCATGTTTATCTCCGGACATCCCAATGTCTCCAGCCAGTGAGAATCAGCTGATTAGAGAATAACCTATGCTAGTCTCAACAGAATTGATAGTGTCCGTATTTATCAATTCATCGACTAGGGACAATTTCAATACTTCACAATTGCACATGTAGAGATAATCACTAGTTGTGAATTCATCACAAATTCTCTCATGCTGTGAATTGTATTGCGGACATTCAGTAAATGAGTTTAAGATCTCAATCAAATACACAAACATGTATACTCAAATAGTGAATCTTCATTTATTAAAATAAACGATTACAATCATAAGGCGATTGCCTTAGGACACTTCTCTCATATTACTAACACAGTGGGTGACGAAGCCTATAGATGTGTAGAAGGAGCTTAAGAAGAAGCTGGCGAAGTAGACGAGACAGTGGAACAAACAGAAAACGAAGCAAAGGGTTTTGCTGTGTTGTTGTGCTCTCTGTATTGTTTCTTCTACCTTGAAGTTTTCTGCTACATCTATTGTGCTTCCTTCTCGTAGTCTCTAATGCTTAACTTGTTATTCTTCTGAGACGCTTGTGGAGAGGTTACTCCACCGAGAAGGAGATGATTTTAGCTGGAGTCGCTCCGGGGCTTGATCTGCCGACGATCAAGGGATCACCCACCTCACGGGCACGCCAAGGAGTAGGGACAAGTTATCCCCGAATCTTGTAAACCTCCCGTGTTAGTATTTGTTCTGCTTTCCTTTTGTTGCATTTCTTTATGTTCTATTTTCCGCTGCTAATCTAAGTGCAGAAAGAAAAGAAGCCAAAGGCTTTTAGTGGCTGGCTATTCACACCCCCCCTTTCTCTAGCCATCCCAGATCCAACACCTAATTGATTCAAGTCTGACTACAGGGGCATAAGTTTCATCATAATCCAACCCTTCGACTTGACTAAATCCTTTAGCTACTAAGCGGGCTTTGTTTCTCACAATCTCCCCTTGATCATTTAGCTTGTTTTTAATACCCACTTAGTGTCTATAACTGACTTACCTTCAGGTTTAGGTACTAAGTCCTAGAATTGGTTTCTCTCAAATTGGGATAGTTCTTCTTACATTGCAATGATCCAATCTGGGTTGGTAGGGCTTCTTCTATAGTCTTAGGTTCTATTTTTGAAATTAGGGCAATTTAACTAAGATTTCTTTAAGAAGACCTTGTTTTGACCCCTAAGGTTGGATCACCCAAGATTTGGTCAGAGGGATGATTCAGTCTGGGTTTCTTAGTTCTCCTAGAACTAGGTTCAGCCTTAGGTCTGGCTGGTAGATTTGGTTCAGCGGTCAGTTCAACTACTTGGGTTGGTTCAACTATTGGTTCAGTTGATGAATCAGTAGTTGGTTCAATTGATAGTTCAGTTAATGGTTCAATATCTTCTTGATCAAGATTTGAATTGTTTAGGTTTTGTTTGACCGTAGGTTTTGTTTCAATTTCTTCATCAAATATTAAGTTTGCCGTTTCTTCAATTTTAAGGGTTTGTCTATTGTAGACCCTATATGCTCTACTTGTTGTTGAATATAGTAAGGTCCCTGGGTTGATTTTGATTGAAACTTACCTGGATAGTCCTTAGTGTTCAAAATATGTACTTTACACCCAAAAACCCCTTAAGTAATGTAAATTTGGTAGTCTGTGATAATAAATTTCATAAGGGGTCTTGTTGTGTCTTCTATTTATTAAGACCCTATTTTGAATATAATAGGCTGTATTAACCGCTTCTGTCCAAAATTGATTAGTTAGGTTGTATTCGTTGAGCATAGACCTAGTGGCTTGTTGAAGGGTTCTATTTTTTCTCTCAACTATTTCATTTTGTTGGGGAGTTCTTGGACATGAAAATTCATGGGCGTACCCGTTAATTTTATAAAATTCTTCAAATCTCATATTTTCAAATTCTCCCCCATGGTCACTCCTAAGTCTTTTAATTTTTGTATCATTTTGATTTTCTATCATTTTGCACAACTTATTAAATGAGTTAAATGTTTCATCTTTGGTTTTTAAGAATCTAACCGAGGTAAACCTAGAGTAATCGTCAATAATTACTAAGCAGTACTGTTTCCCGCTTAGCGACTTGGCTCCATGTGAATCAAATAGGTCTAGGTGTAGGAGCTCAAGTGTGGCTTGGGTTAAGTCTGACTGAGTTGGTTTGTGGGTTGACTTGGTTTGTTTACCTTGTTGACATGAATTACAGATGATATTTTCAAAGTTTTCAATTTTAGGTATACCTTTAACCAGTCCAAGTTGAGTTAGTTTTGAAATTAATTTAGTATGGGTGTGGCCTAGTCTTCTATGCCATAGATTGACTTCTTCTAGTTGAGTTAGAAAACATTTAGGTATTATGGGTAGATTGATTGTGTAAACATTGTTCTTCCTACTACCCTTAAGTGTAACTTCTGAGTCTTGTAAATTCCTAATCAGGTAGTCAGAATTGGTGAAGGTAACAATATAACCAATGTCACACAGTTGGCTAATACTAAGTAAATTAAACTTAAAGTTTTCAACCAATAACACCTTTTTAATAATAAAATCTGAGTTTAGTTTAATATTACCTGACCCAATTACTTTAAGTGTGACATTGTTTCCAAATGCCACTGAGCTTAGGATTTTGAACTTGATTTTGGTGAACTTCAATTTATCCCCAGTCATGTGTCTGGAGCATCCACTATCCAACATCCACTAGTTCAAATCTTTATGTTTCTACACATAAAGTATGTTCGATTTGGATCCATTTATGTAAAGGTAAGGATAGATTGAATTGAATCTCATTGCCTAATCTGTCTCACCCATATCTAAGGTTATCAAGCATGTTGACCTTATGAGTTTCCTTTTGTGAGACAGGTTTTCAGTATTTGTAAAAAAAACTGAGTTCGAATTAATTTTGAAATTGACTTTGAAAAATATTAGGTGAAAATGTTAAGTGTAGAATTAATTTTGAAAATGTAGAATTAGAATTAATTTTGAAAGTGTAGAATTAATTTTGAAAAATGTTGTAGAGTTAATTTTGGTTGGTTGGGTTGGACTACATTATTAGGTTTTAGACATCTCACCCAATTCTAAGTGACAAAACAGATTTTCTTATCTGTTTTGTGAGATGTATGATTTTTATCTTTGTCTTAACGTTAAATCTAAGATTTAATTAAAATTTGTGTTAGATTTGAGTTTATCAAATAGTAATTTAAAAGTGAGTTTCGATAATCGGCTTTCAGGTCTTGGCGAGGCACAGAAGCCTTCTTTGGCCGTAGCCTTATTGGATCAACAACCCTTTCCTTGACAAAGCCTTTTAAAGAAAGATCATTTTCAAATTACTCTTTAAGAAATTCTGGTCTAACTAGCTTAAGGATTTGGAGAGGTAGCTTCGGCTAGTTTCACCGGACTAAACAGACCAAATAGGGTACTCCTTACCCTACTTGGCTCCTAAGACAGGCTTCCCTAACATACTATCATCTCACCTCCTCCTAATACTATATTGTTCAAGTTTCAAGTAAGTCTTGTCCTTAACTAACCATTCCTACGTCTAAGCAGAATAATATTTGAAAAAAAATAAACAACCATAAAAAAATTATCTAAGTATAAAAATAATTTTTATATTGGCTCCCCCTGGACTGAAGCCTCGAGATGGGTTAGGTAAGATGTGAATCTTGTCCTTGGGGATCCAATATTAGTTTGGTCCAGCTTGTTTGTTCAAACTTAGCTTTGGGACCCATGCTTGAACTCGAGTTTTAGGTTGGTTCAATACGGAATAGTAAGATCGTTGTCACGAGTTGGTTTGATAGCGTAGTCCGGATCGATTTAGAACTGACTTCTGTTTTACAAGAATCATGTCCAGATTCTTGGAACCCGAAGTGAATCGTTCTAATGCAACTCTGAGTTCCTTGACTTGAGTTTTCAAGGAGGAATTCTCTTCCTCAAGCTTTTGAACTTGAGTCGAGGTTCCTTCTTGAACTGACTCAGTCGAGGAACTCGTGTTGACTTCCTCTTTCAGAAGTTTGACTTCCTGTTGGAGGGTTTCAACCCGGGCGTTGGCTTTTGCCAACTTGCGAGACAGATACGAGATAAGATTGTAAAGCTCCAATTCAGGATAACCTCTTACCGTAATCCGTCCATTCTCCAAGATCGAGAGCTTTTCGGTACCGACATCTTCATCAGGTTTTGATTCCGTTCCGGAGTTGAGTACGAATTTTGTCTCGGCTACTTGTGCTTGTGTCGAGAGTGCAAGATAGCTCACTTGATTGTCTTCCTCTTCTTTGTCTGATTCTTCTGATGATTCGGATAGCACCCCTTCTAAGAGCTCGATGTCAGAGTTCTCTTGGTGTAGGTTGATTAGCTTCTCCCAAATCTCTTTGGCATATTCGAATGATCCAACTAGATTGAGTTGTTCTTTGGTTAGGCCACATTGTAGGATTGCGGTCGCCTTTGCATATGTCTCAATCTTGTTGAGTGTTGGTTCATCCAATTTGTCCCACGCGATTGATGATCCATCATCTGTGGGGAAAGTGAATCCCGTTTGGACTATCATCTAGATGCCCATATGAGCCTTCAGGTGAGATTCCATTTGATCTTTCTAATATCTGAAATTCTCACCGGAGAAAAGCGGTGGACGGGCACCGTTCCATTCTTGATTGGCCATAGATTTGAAAATTTACACAACAAAACTTTGTTCCAAGACTAAGTCTTGGATTAGTAGTGCGGTAGCAAAAATAATAATAAAAAATCGAGTGGTATTGCACCAACCTCGATGAACAAAAAAATTACGAATGAAAAAAAAATATTTTTTTAAAAATAAATCCAAAAATTGCTCAATCGGTGGTTGCACCAGATTTGAGCCACCCGCTCTGATACCACTTGTGGGATCGTTTAGAATCGATAGGGGGGGTGAATATCGATAAAACTATTCAGATATAAAAAGAATATTATGCAACGGAAATTTAAAACAACTCTAACACACTTTCTTTTACATGGTTCGGAGTCTAGATCGGCTCCTACTCCAAGACCCACGGTCCTTGACCATTTACGTTGGACAATTCTATATTTCGCAAAAAGGTTACAAATTTGAAGCACAAATACAGAATTGAATTTAAGCAATTAAATTAAAAATACTGATGACCGGAGAAGGCCTCGAAGATCGGAGCAGTGGGTCGTCGCTGGCGCTTGAAACTTGAGCACGGAGAGATTAGATCAGAGTGGCTGAGTATTTGCGTTGGAAGAAGTGTTCTCTGGAAGCAAGAGGTGAACCCCTTTATATACAGTCGTCTGGGGCGCCTGTGTTGAATGGGGCGCCTGACACGTGTGTCAATCTACGCGCAGCTTTATCCGCAAACTTGGCCAGTGCTTATCCCTTCAACCAGGGCGCCTGGGACGACTGGGGCGCCTATATGGTCACGGGCGCCTCCCTTGTTGACATGGAGGCTCAGCATCGCAGACTGCTGGAAAACACCCTTCTGGGGAGCCTGTATCCATACAGGCGCCTGTATGATCAGGCGCCTAACTCCATTCAGGCACCTGGGAAGCAGAGAACTCCATCCTTTGTTCCTGCAACCAGGGTTAGTTCCAAAACACAAATAATAGATAAATTAAGTACAGTTAACAGTCTGCGTTGTCTTGGTTCTAACTTTGGGCTTCCAAAATGGAACCCTAGGTCGAACCGATGCCTAATGTTGCCTCCTATGGGGAACGCGTCCTTGCCTACTCCTCTCAGGAGAGTTTACCTTTTGCCAACCGGATCCTCCGGTTGGACTTTTACCCGATATTCCGGATCCGGATTTCGTGCCCAGTCCATGACCAGGACTTATTGCCCAATCCTCGGTTAGGTCTTCGGTGCCCAACCCTCGACCAGGACTTATTGCCCAATTCCTCGAATCAGGACTTCGTGCCCAGTCCACAACCAAGACTTATTGCCCAACCTTCGGTCAGATCTTCGGTGCCTAACCCTCGGCCAGGACTTATTGTCCAATTCTACGAACCAGGACTTCGTGCGTAGCTTACCTAGGACTTCTCCTGCGCACTTAAACAAATTCATTAGATCACAATATAATCTTAACTTATGAACCCTTTGCAATTATCAAAATCCAGGTTCGATCTTGGTGCTTCCAGCACCAACAATAACAAGTTTTCCAATTTGTATACACCATATAATCTCGAAATAACAACCTAATTATCATATTACTTGCTAACTATTAAATTACACACATCACATGACAGTATATTACATTGACAAAAGAAGAAGAATCAAAATAAAAATCTCAACAAAAAGTAATGCATTTATAAAACCAAAACAACAACAAACTTAGTCAGAGGACAACGGTGTGCGCTTGATGGTCTTGTTATGTAACCCACCTGTGTTAGATTCCATCACTTGATTTGTTGCTATGTATTGTTGTGCCACATGTGTATGGTCATTTAGAGGACAAGATTGCGAGCTACAGGTTGTCTGCGACATGTGTGTAATGACTCATCCTCTTGTGACGGTAAGATGCCTGAGTTTGGGAGGTAGTTGAGTTGCTACCAATTTCGGATGACTGATGCACATTATCAGGTACATTATTTGCATGGTACTCATCATACCAAAAGAAACACTTTCGGTGTTTAAGTCCTACTAGGCATAGATAGTAATACTTCTTAGGATAGGTTGAGAAATCACCAATTTCGCGTAAGATCATGACCCCATTCCCACACTCGCACATAGGTGGTGTCTTTAACTCCATAATTCCTACACATAGACCATTAACAATTGACAAATCAATTACCAAGGGTTACGACTCATAAATAAGTACAAATTATTGTACCATAATATTGTTCTAAATTGCCCATTTATCTTTTCAGTAAAAGCTAAAAAAAATAAGAGTGAAACAATGGTGTAAAAAGATATCGTAACTGCAAAACAACGGTGTGAAAAGATATCATAACTTTAACAAAACATTACTAGCATTATTTCCCAAAAAAAGGATTTAAAAACATGTTTATTAATCAGACATCAGCTATTAATAACTATGAACAAAATTTTAGTTAAAACTTGACACTTGTTAATCAAACATAATGTGAAGAGCAAATACGATAACATAATATCGATGTAATAAACTAATGATAGAAATCCTCCAAGTAAATTTTCATGTCATTACCATGCCATAAACAAATTCCTACGAAGAAATACAAAAATGCAGGTATTCTTGTGTGAATAACTAGCTAACAAAATTCTTTCCTATAATTATTTAGAGATTTTTGGGTCAACATGAATAGATTGAATAATAACGACAGAAATCTTCAAATAAAACATTCTCACCATTACATTGCAGACTTCTATGATAAAACGTGTAATTATAGAAGATGCATGTAAAGATTATGCATTATCTATAGATGGATTGTGACTCGTGCTGGAGATCGGTACGCTTGCTAGAGGGGGTGAATAGTCCGTTGCCCCCAATGCGTCGTTTCTTCCTACACATGTTAACGTGTGCAAGCGAAAATACGAACTACAAATAAAAATACAAATGGTAACACTAAACCTTTACGTAGTTCGAAGATGATACTCCTACTCCACGGTTGTCCATAAGGTCGATGATCCCGATCCGTTAATGGATAACTCCTCGGAAAGCCTTCAACTAGTTCATGTCGCTCCTTGTGGGTGGAGACCACAACACTTTCACACACACCTGAGTTTGGTAGACTACTAATAAGCTTTACCCAAATTTATTTCGTCATCTTTGCCCAGCCAAACCGAGCTCTCTTAAATAGAGCTCGTTGCTATTCCAATCGTTATCAGTCGACTAGTGCCAACACCAGTTGACTGGTCCACTCGAATTCAAACATTACAACCCAACGTTTGAATTCCAGCTGATATCAGACGATTGCATAGAGGATCAGTTGACTGAACTTTCTGTGCCCAACACCAGTTGACTGCTCCAAGCAGCAGTCGATTGCCCAAACCCTAAACCTAGGGTTTCAACCCCGAGCACAGTCACTCAGCACTCGTCCTCGCCCGACCAACCTAGACCTATCCTTCTAACCTCTTCCATCAACCTTGTGCCCCTCGGATGCCTCTCCATCCTTCACGTCTTGCCTTTTGGAGCTTCCTTCGGTCTCGGTCCTTGTTGTCAGGTCTTCCTTTGCCAAGATGCCACTTGGACTTTTCTCCTTCGTACCTGTCACGCCCCCAGAGGTCCGGGCTCGCTCGAAAATCGGACAGCACCTCCCTTGTACGGCGGACAATCTGAAACTTTTATACATACACCTCAACATATATATAGCTCAGCCACACTCGGCTGACAATCACACCATCACAACCACGCAGTTAATTATTATAACTGACAAATAATCAAACATGATAAATAATTCTCCATATCTAAGCGCAGCAAACCGAAATCCAACGAAAATATATAAATACATGTCTTAACGGAAAACCAAATATCATCCGAAACGATAATAAAACCAAAAACGACACTAATACTATAAAACGACTACGAGTATACGAAAACCCAATAAACTAATACTCAAACTGAGAGACTGGCAACTGGATCCTCTCCTGGCGGCACGAGACACAGCTATCGACTACCTGAAACAAAAAGAAGAACAATGGGTGGTGAGTTCCGGATGGAACTCTGCGGGTATAAGAACAGATAAATGCATGGTATATAAAAGGGTATAACAAGCATAAAGATAGCCAAAAGGTATACAGTCTCCGGAATCAAGAACATAAACAACATGCATCCATACAAATAAAACATACCTGAAAACCATGTAACAAGTAGGGGCAAGATCAGAAATCCTCCTACTACCTCAATAAACTGTCAATACTGCTGAACATATCTAGATCATATAAAATGCAAATCATATCCGTATATGCATGTCAGTCAAATGCAACAATCATAGCTCAATCAAATACAACAAACACAAGCAAATGCAAATGCATAATATGCACATGATGTCATGACCTACACTGTGCACACACCAACCACCATTAGGTTGAGTGGACAAGATACAAGCGCCAAATACCTGGGGCTATGCAAATACACCACGACAACCGCGGCCCTGATATGAAATGCTAAAATACCTGTGGCTTAAAATCCCAAAATACCTGTGGGAACTCCAAATACCTGGGGAGTATCAACTGTTGGCACACAACTCCGACCAAGCGTGGCACAACAGGAAAATATACCCGACGACCCGTCTCAACCACCAAGGAGCCCGCGATCGTCGGCCTGAATGCTATGATGCATGTCACTAATATCCACCTCCTCAATTAAATCCAAAACCATGCGAAAACAGAAAACACCAACATCACCAAAATAAGGAAACACACGAAAAACACAATCAGCACCAAAGTAAATAAACATGCACTAATCTACGGGGTAGGATTATCTAATGTCAATTAAACCCTAGATAGGTCAAATGATTATTCTATAGTACACGCGGTACTCTTAGATCAGAAGTCAAGTGATGAGACTGTATAACTGAACAATTCGGATTACTACTCAAAGGTCAAGCACAGAATAAGTATCAAGCAGGAAAACAAGGCAAATAGATTTAAGGTAAAGCAACCTACTTAGATAAACAAATAACCATGCATTTAAGGTAAAAGAACTACAGAACCAAAGGAGAAGTACCCGCCTTTGATGTAGACTGTTCCGAAATAGATCTCCCGTCCAACCTCGCACTAAATCAACGTCCTGCATAAACATGCATAGTTTAACTAATCATATATCCAATAAGTAGCTAAATCAAATCCCAAACTAATTAAGTTGCATCTCTTAATCATTTAAATTATTAGTTAATCCCAATTTATCCTCCCTACTAATTAACTATTCAATCCTGTATTCCATTAACTAACCGGTCCTTAGTTAATACACTGGGATCTCACTAAACCAATTCTATCCCATCCAAAAACTTCATTCACATCATGCATTCGGTCAACCATTAAGTCAAAACCTACTGCCCCCAAACTCCCATAGCTCACGGTTGTAGCATCCCAAGTTCAAGGGTAACAAGCTGCACACCAAATTCAACTCTCAAACTGAGCAACCAAAGTTTATTTCCAAATCTAATCTCTATCGACAGCAATTAGAAGTAAACAACCTTCATCGACAAAATTCCCAAAATCGATTCCTAAGAAGACGATTCAAAAGTTCCATCCAAAACAAGACATTCCATTCTAAAACCAACCAAAACCATCACCGATCATCTTACCTAAATGGTGGTCGACGAAGACGGCTTCGCGTGGAGGGAAAACTGCATAGAGACTTGCGGGAGGAAGGTTGCGGCGTGTGCGATACCGTCGATCCGGCTGTCGTGAGCAAGGACACCCAAACTCCGGCGTGTGGGATGATCGGGAAACAAAACAAGGAAAAGAGCTCACCACAGGAGCTTGCTCGGCCGACGACGGATCTTGGCGTCGGCGATCAGCTCGGGGAGAGAGAATGGCGTCGCTGGCTCTCGCTCGTGGCCGGAGAAGAGGGGCGGCGATCAACCGCAAGGAGCGGCTACTGCGTCGGGCGAGAGGGAGAAGCCAGCGAGAAAGCTAGGGCACGGGCGAGGGCGGTTCGGCGCTCGGCTAACGCACGGTAAGTTATTTAAAGGAGAAGTTTAATATAAATAAACAAATATATATATTTATATATAATATATGGAAAAATTAATCTTTTCCTTAAATAATTCATATCTAACTAATTTGGCATCCCATTAATCCCGAAATTATTTTCAAAAATCCCAACAAATTATTCCAAATTTTTCACATGATAAATTCTAAATTTTTAATTCCTGTTTATATTACTTATATATAAATCTATACATATAACTATATATATAAATTTATATACCTCTTTTATTTTTACTATATCTTTATTATTATTATAATTATATTATTAATTAAGCGTATTTTTACAGTACATGTATCCTGCATTCTCACAATGCAACATCAAATACAATAATAAACCTAACTTAAACTTTTGCCCAAATATCAAAACCCAAGGTACCTAGATTGCTTCAACAATCTCCCCAATTTTGATGTTTGACAACCCGTTTATGTTAGAGAAACAACAAAGCAAGTCAAATCATGGAACCTACCCTTAGGCTCCCCCTTCACCTAAACTCTTCCTTGAGTAGGTTTTTCTTGCAAAGGTACTTCTCCCCCTTTGCCAACAAATGTTCCCCCTTCACCTAAGCTCCCCCTTGAGCTTGGATTTCTTACAAAGGTGTGTTGATTTTTCACTTAAACCCAACACTTCTCTTCCTTTGCCACACATCAAAAAGAGCTCCAACAATATGTCAATTATTAGATTCTTTAACCTTTAATAACCATAAACATTGTGTATTAACCTCCATAAGATTTTACACACGTTTACACTCATTTCGACATATTCCGACTTTGTTGAAAATAATTTCAACCTATATCAATCGACTGGGATAGTTACCAGTCGACTGACCTAGTCGAAAACCCAACTTTACAAAATTATCAGTCGACTACCCCCTGAATCAGTCGATTGATATCCTGATATCAGTCTATTTTAGTATTTCTAACTCAATTTCAGAAATACACCAGAAATTTCATAATTCTCTAAAAATTCTCAAATTTTGTAGAGTCATTTGTGGTGCCCGTGTCCACTTGGGAAAAATACATTTAAAAATGTATATATCTCGGATCCCAAGATTGACACAAAACCCAATACTATCTAAATGGTTCAATAGAACCTTGACCTAAAGTCTTAGTTTTGACTTCCTCTCACTACAACAAATATGTCTTTTCGTAGCGCGCATCGAATGCTGCATAACTCCAAGCTATTGAAAGTCATAACATTTCGACAGCGTGCAGTTGCGTGCTGCGGATAAGTTGCATCCTTAGCGCGCGACTACACGCTGCGGATAAGTGGATCCGCAGCAAGAAAAGACACATTAGGTGTTCACTACAAGAATTTTTGTAATCAACAACGCCCAATCGACAACGTTTTAAAAAAAAACGTTGTCTTTTTTTGTTTTACAACGTTTTTAGTGAAAAGCGTTGTCTATGTGTTTTACTTTTTAATAACGACAACGTTTTATAATGATGCGATGTGCTTAGTGTTGTGGTTTCAGATGAAAGACAACGCTGTTACAAAAGCGTTTTTTAAAAGCGTTGTCGTATTTCCCGCTAAAATAAAAAACACATCCCCTCCCTCCACCTCGCTCATTGCCAACCCTCGGCGGCTCGCGAAAAATCTCTCCGCGCTTCTTTTCTCCGCGAAATATCTCCCTCCACCTCCCTCATTGCCACCTCCCTCGTCCTCTCCTCTCCACGAAATCGACATTGTGTACGATCTGGTGAACATACATCTTCTCCTAGCTCACCACCAAGAAGTATCCTCCACGAGCTCTTCGTCCGTCGAGTGGAAACTGAACCCTAGCGGCAGCATCACGACGCTCGCCACTACCCTCTCCATCTCTCTCTCTCGCAGTCGCCGACGTTCTGACTCTGTGGTGGTCAGATTTCAAGCTTCTGCTGGTGACGCTCGGGGAGAAGGGGGTTGCAAATTACTACACCAAGGTACATCCTCCTCGAATCACACTTCTCTCTTACCGCTTTGGGAGTAAGATCGATAGATTCTAAAACCCTAGGCATTTTCTAGTTTAGGGTTTCCGAAATCCTTAAGGGTTTCTGAAATGGAATGTATGCTACTTCCAGATTCCCAGTGTTTGTTGCAACCCAAACCTGGAAGTACAACAGTATGCTATTAGGTGTACTAGATCAGGTGTTCTAAGAATCTACGAATGAAATAAAAGAAATAAGATGATCACAAGAATAAACTACAAAATGCAACAAGAAGATAACTTTGATTGTATTTACCTCATGAAGATTACTAATCACAAAACAAAATGATCATGTAAAACAAAAAGACAGCGGATTGAAATTTTGAAGGATGACATCTTTTTTTTTATTACATTTACATTTTAGTAAAGAATTACAACTTTGATGAATTCATAGTGAACTTGGAGAACAGAGAATCTATCCATTGTTTTAATTATTTAAAAAAATTGTTAGCCTATATTGGGTTACATAATTGCTGTAGGTTGTGTGTGCCTAGATCACCCATATCTAAAATCAAGAAACCATTTTGTCAGTATTCTATGAAGGTGGAACTAGCTTTTAACTTGCATCAACTTAATGTAGGAGATATTGTCACATAGATTTACAGTTGAAACTGGAAGCGCACACATTACATGAAGGGCTTTGACAATTCTGTCAAGAGCGAACCTGATCCATAGTATGAATTCCAACTTTGCTTATCAAAGAAAACAATCATCCTTTTTCTTTTCAGAGTGACTAAAAGTGAATTTTTTTTATCATGTAAAATACTGAGGTCAGTGGATCTGGGAGTTGGCTATCTCAATTAGAAGGGCTTTGTATTTTGTGTAATAACTGTACATAGATGGAGTCTTTCATTAATAGAAATGTATCTATTTTAGATCTGATATATACCAAAATTTTCTGAATTCAATGTTAGATATTGAAGCATAGCTTCTATTAAAAGACCTTTTAGTTGATATATTAAGAATTATCATCCTCTACTATCATCTTCTACGAGGAGATGGAATCAACCTAGTAATACATAAGGGACTATTATACCGTCGAATCCATATTTAAAGCAACTAAGTATACATTGAGCCTCAATAAAATCTCTATCTTGTATATATATATTTTTTGAAGATAATCCCAAGATCTGCATTTTAAAGAAAGAATAATCTGTATTATTAGTCTGAATGAGATAGTAAAAGTAACATGGCCTATTATACAGTGTTCTACCTGCTTTTCTCTTGAGGAAATAAGCTAACACAATATCCAATTGCGTATTACTACATTATTTACTTCCTATGTTTTGCTAACACAAAAGTAATTGTTTGAATATTTTGTTACTATTTCACACTATTGTTTGTGTTAATATTTTAGATTTATTAATTACAGTTCCTTTTTAGGTATTAGCTCATCGTTGATTTATTAGTTAAAACAAGAATGGACAAAGAATGGATGTCAAAGGATAGACTATCCCGTGAATATGAGAATGGAGTTGAGGCTTTCTTGATATTTGCATTGGAAAACAGTAATGATCCGAATATGGGAATATCTTGCCCATGTGCAAAATGTGGTAATCTAAAGAAGAAAAATATACAAACTATAAGGGCACATCTGTATTGTAACGGTATAGATATGACATATCATACATGGATATGGCACGGCGAAAGATCTACGATAGGGATTTCACAAAATGAAATTGATCCAGTAGGGCCTAGAGAATATGTTCGTGATGAACCAATAAATATGGTTCATGATACATATGATAGTTATGCTGAGAATCCAACCCAATTCAATAAGTTACTTGAAGATGCCGAGAAGCCTTTATATCTTGGATGTACTAAATTTACAAGGTTATCTGCAATTGTGAAATTATTCAACTTGAAGGCCAAATATAGTTGGAGTGATAAAAGTTTCATTGATCTACTCAGTTTGTTAGGAGAAATACTTCCAGATGACAATGAATTGCCTTTATCTTTGTATGATGCAAAGAAAAACTTATCAGAATTAGGGATGGATTATGTAAAAATTCATGCTTGCCCTAATGATTGTATCTTATACCGGAAGGAGTATGAGAATTTAACCAATTGCCCTACTTGCGGGATGTCGAGGTGGAAGTTGGGCCAAAAAAGTACGATAAAGGAAGGAGTTCCTGCAAAGGTTTTGTGGTACTTTCCTCCTATTCCAAGATTTCAAAGAATGTTTCGGAATAAAGATATATCTAAGCAGTTGACTTGGCATGCGGAAGACAGACTTTGTGATGGATATTTGCGCCATCCAGCTGATACACCTTCTTGGAAAACAGTTGATTGCAAGTGGCCAGATTTTGGTATTGAGTCAAGAAATCTCAGATTAGCTATATCAGCTGATGGGATGAATCCCCATGGTTTAATGAGTTCTGCATATAGTTGTTGGCCAGTTTTAATGATTATTTACAATCTTCCTCCATGGTTGTGTATGAAGAGGAAATTTATGATACTCACATTGTTAATTTCTGGTCCCAAACAGCCGGGAAATGATATTGATGTTTACTTAGCACCTCTAATTGATGACTTAAAAATCTTATGGGATATAGGTGTCGAAGCATATGATGCATATCAGCAAGAAACATTCCTGCTTAGGGCTATCTTGTTATGGACAATCAATGATTTTCCTGCATATGGGAACATGTCTGGATGTATTGTTAAAGGATATCATGCATGTCCGATTTGTGGTGAAGAAACCTATTCAACAAGGTTGAAGCATAGTAGGAAAATGTCTTATACAGGTCATAGAAGGTTTCTACCAGCAACTCATCCTTATCGAAGGCAACGGAAGGCATTTAATGGGAAGCAAGAGTTGAACCCGGCACCTAAACCATTAAGTGGCGATGAGGTTTTTGAAAGAGTTGAAAGAATTAATTGTCATTGGGGAAAAATGGGTAGAAAGTCTCAATCGAATGATGATGTAAAATCATGTTGGAAAAAAAAATCAATATTCTTTGAACTTGAGTATTGGAAACATCTACACATTCGACATGTTCTTGATGTGATGCACATTGAAAAGAATGTATGTGAAAGTCTTATCGGAACGTTACTTGATATTCTAGGAAAAACAAAGGATGGAGTAGCAGCGAGATTAGACCTTTTGGAAATGAATGTAAGGACAGATTCACCAAGGATGGGGGAGAAGAAAACATTTTTGCCAGCAGCATGCTATACACTTAGTAAGGATGAGAAAAGAAAAATTTTGAATTCGTTGTATGGAATACAACTTCCATCATGTTACTCATCCAATGTTAAAAACCTGGTGTCGTTGAAGGACTTGAAACTTGTTGGCCTTAAGTCACACGACTACCACGCTTTAATTCAACAATTGCTTCCAGTGGTGATACGTGGAGTTTTGCCCAAACATGTCAGAGTCACTATCACTCGCTTATGTTTCTTCTTCAATATGTTATGTAATAAAGTGATAGATGTCTCAAGATTGGATGATATGCAAAAAGAGATTGTGACAATATTGTGTTTACTTGAAAAGTATTTTCCCCCTTCATTTTTTGATATAATGATTCATTTAACTGTTCATCTAGTGCGGGAGGTGAAACTATGTGGACCAGTTTGGTATAGGTATATGTATCCATGTGAAAGATACATGAAGATTTTGAAGGGTTATGTGCGAAATCGCAATCGACCTGAAGGGTGTATGGCTGAATGTTATATTGCTGAAGAGGCTGTTGAATTTTGCTCATACTATCTGTCTAGTGTGCACACAATTGGGATCCCATCAAGTCATCGACAAATAGAACTTACTCAGCCTTTATCAGGTGCAGTAGTCTGCTCCACTACTCACGATGAGTTGACGCAAGCACATCGTTACGTATTGGAAAATGATGATGAGATTGATATCTATATCGAGTAAGAAATCTAACTTATTAATATTTTAATGTGGTTTGCTTACGTTCTATTGGTTTTTTAATACCAAATAATTTGATTAGGGAACATATGGCGTATTTGAATGAAAATTTTCCTCGTAAGGCTAAGTCCAAGAAGTGGTTACAAGATGAGCATAATCGAACGTTTATTACTTGGTTGCGTGATCGTGTAAGTTACTTTAGTATTACATATTGGTATACAATCATTATCATATTTATGCATAACTCAAAGTTTTTTACATTAAAAATATAGGTTATTGATGTAGTTGACCATTCGACTCATCAAGTTTCAGAAAGATTGAAGTGGTTAGCTTGCGGACCCAACAAGCAAGTCCTAAAGTACTCTAGCTATTTGATTGATGGGGTTACTTATGCTACACAAGAGCGGGATGCTATACGAGTTGTTCAAAACTCCGGAGTCAGCTTAGTTGCAAAGACAATGCAAGTTCAAGTGCAAAGATAAAAAACCTATTGTGTTAGATATGGTTTTTTATGGAGTTATAGAAGAAATATGGGTAGTTGATTACCATAAATTTCAAATTCCAATGTTTAAATGTAATTGGGTGGAGCATAATAACGGTATTAAAGTAGATGATCTTGGTTTCACATTGGTAAACCTCAATAGACTTGGATTCAAATCTGATGCTTTTATCCTGGCTAGCCAAGCAAAGCAAGTATTTTATATTGAAGATCCTGAAGATCCTTTATGGAGTGTTGTACTTGCAACACCAAACAGAGAGTACTTTGAATACCTACAAGGCGAAGAGTTAGAGGACACTGCTATCCACTATCAATGTTTTAGTAGGGGGTTAGCATCAATGGATATTGACGGAGAAGATGATAATGAACCGCCATGTATTCGTGAAGACTGTGATGGAAGTTGGATTGACAATATTTAATTACACAATTTCTACTTTTGAATATAAGTTTGTAAACATTTAACCTGTGGGGATAATTATGTGGGCAATATAAGTTTCTGCTATTATCTTTCAATTTTTATCATACTGCTGTGAGTTTGTTGCTGTAAATTAATCTTGTTGCTGTAAATTTATCATATTGCTGTGCTTTTATCGTTTAATTTATCATGTTGCTGTGAGTTTATGCATGTCGCTAACTACAACTTATGTTGCTCAGTATAAGTTGTTACAGATCAATGGCATCTACTAAAGCAAGTTGTGAAGGTGGTCAGTCAGTTCGGAAGAGTAAAAGAATAAGCCAAATTGCTAAGTTGGAGAATAAGGGCAAAGAAGTCAGAATAGATGACATTGAACTGAGTTGCGAGGTTGATAGAGTGGCGGATTCCAAAGAAACCACCACCTCAAGAACTTCTAGAGGTCGGACACAGTTAGATAAGCTTTCGAAGCAAAGAATGCAAGGTATTCGAAAGGATGTGTCATTCAATCAATTAGGACAACCGATAGGACCAGCTGCTGTAGCGATGCAAAGTTACATTGGTGTGTTGGCTCGGCAAAAAATTAATATTAAATACAAGACATGGAAGCATGTCCCAGCTGCTAGTAAAGAATTAATATGGGAATCAGTGAATGTAAGTTAGCAATTTTTAACAATTATAATCTTTACCTTCTAATTATATATATTTAATGTCGTCTGTGTTAATCTTATTAATGTTTTCCACTTATGTGATGTACAGTTGATGTATAATGTGGATTCAAGGTGGAAAAAAAGGGATGTTGAGATATGCAAACAGTAAGTGGAGGCAATACCAAACCCATCTCACCCAAAAATTCATTATGAGAGGCGTGACAAACCTGAGGAGCTGAATGAGCCACCTGTGGCTTTGAATTACAAGAGAAGATTGGCTGCGTTTGTCATTAGTCGGATTTCAGAAGAATTCATTGTAAGTTTCTTAATATATTTTCTTTTGAAACTGTTCGACCAAAAGTCACTATGTATTATTCAAATTTGATATATCCCATGCTTGAAATAACTAGAAACTCAGTGATGATAATAAAGAGCGAAGGAAAAAGAATAGATATCCTCATCGACTCTACGCAAAGGATATGCACGCTTTGCTGAAGAATTGTAAGTATTTGTAACTATATTTCCTTTAAGAACCATTCCAAATGATTCACATAAAATTATTTCACATTTGTCATTTGATTTTTCTTTGTTGTAGGCGAATGAATTATGTGATGATAAAGACATCAACAGAGCTATATGTGGAAGAAAGGACGTGCCAACAAAGGAGGAGAGTTTCAAGGAGAAGATTTGGTGAACACAGTCCACAAGATTGTAAGCAAATTAACAATACATAAAACCTGTAAATTTAATAAAATGATACCTTGTATAATAATAATTTCTTTTAATGTTGCATAACAGGATGATATATACAACAAAAGAGGGAGGGTAAGCTGCAAATTGAAGGACCAAAAGAGGATATTCTGACCAAGGCACTTGATACTCAAGAAATTGCTGGCCGCAGTGCGGGGTATAGGAGGTCATATCAACCCAACAATCTATTTAATGTTCCTAGAACAAGGAAGAAATTTGATGTTACCCTAGAAATAATCGCTGAGCATAAAAGGGAGATGCAGGAGGCGAAGATGCAAATTTCACAAACAAGATGTACGCATTCCAAAAACTTGAAGCTATGATGCATAAAAGGGGTGCATGGGAAATTCAATTGATGACAAAGGTAGTTGCTCGGTGAAGTTTCATCAGATGAATATTGACGAAGATGATGTACAGATTACCGTAAAGATGATGTGTTACAGGTATAATAAAAGCAAATTATAGTTATATTCATTTTTAGTATAGCGTTATAAACTGAAAATAATCGAAATGCCCTTTTTATATTTTAGGGTCAATCAGTTGCGCTGACATTGG